>JAXRKP010000383.1:15000-77500 GCA_037039925.1 Doris montereyensis | reverse complement strand
GTCAGGCGACCATGAAACACTCTCAGGACCAGTGAGATGAGAGTATGCAGGTTTCAGTCTGTCTGTTGAAACTCGAATGGTTTTTCTTTCTTTGATGATGTCAAAGTGTTTATCAGATCGAGCCGCAACGGGAAAAGGTCCGACGAAAGGGCCTCTGTGCGCATCACGATGGACATAGACCTGTTCAGCGTTGAGTAAATCTCGAGGTATATAGCTATGTGGCATGCCATGATGTGTAGGAGCTGGCGGGATAATTTCCTTAAGTTATTCTGTAGATCTTGTAGAAAACTGTTATCAGGTACCATTTTATCAACGTACGGTGGTGAAAGAAAATCGCCGGGTACGCGTAGGTTGGTTCCGTATGTGAAAAGAGCAGGTGCTGTGTCGAGGTCTTCTTTCAAGGGGGTTCGAATTCCGAGTAGTAGAACCGCAACTCATTTATCCAATGAGGACCCGTGAGACGAGCTTTGAGGGCGCTCTTGAAGGTACGGTGAAATCTCTTACCATTCCATTTGACTGGGGATGATAAGCGGTCGTAGTTTTAGGAGTCACGCTGGGAATTACTCTATTTAATTGACGCCACAGTTTGCTGGTGAATTGACGGCCTTGATCCGAAGTAATAGTCTGGCACACCGAAACGAGCAATCCAGTTGCGTAACAATGCTTTTTTGCGCATGTGACAGCTTCGGCATTAGGAAGAGGAATGGCTTCCGCCATCTGGTAAATCTGTCGACAATTGTTAGCAGGTACACACAGTCTTCTGATGATGATAAAGGCCCTACTAGATCCACATGTATACCTCCGAAGCGTCTGTCAGGTGGTTCAAATGTCTTCAACGGAGTTTTAGTGTGACAACCAATTTTGCTAGATTGGCATGCATGACACGTTTTCACCATGTTTCTTATGTCCTTTTAAAATACCTGGCCAGACGTAACGAGCTGAGATAGTTCGAGTTGTAGGTATGGGTCCAGGATGACAGAGATTGTGAAATGTATCAAAAATAGTCCTTGTCCATGATGGTGGAACGATGGGGCGAGGGTGACCTGTAGAAACATCACAAAGAGTTTGAACTCCGTCTATTGGTACCTCCTTAAGTGTCAAAGAGCCTGGTTGCATCCGTAATTCCATCACGCTTGATCCTCGCTTGCGCTGCGCGAAAAGCTTGAAATTGACGACTGAGCTGAAGATATGGATGAAACCAATGGTTCTGAAAAGTTCAACGGTGCACGTGATTATGTATCTGGCACGACGTTATCTGGTCCTTTTATGTATCTGATATCAGTCGTGAATTCAGCGATGTAAGAAAGTTGGCACTCTTGACGCGGTGATCTGTCTGTGGTGCTGGCCATGGTGTGAATCAATGCTTTATGATCGGTAACGATAAAGATTGACATTCCTTCAATGAAGTAACGAAAATGTTTGACGGCGCTGTACATTGCCAAAAGCTCACGATCAAATGTTGAATAGCGACTTTGTGTGGGAGACAACTTCCTTGAGAAAATGCAATGGGTCTCCAAAATCCTTGATGTTGTTGAGATAGCTCTGCGCCACCGCAAAATTTGATGCGTCTACTGAGAGTTTCGTTGGAGCATCGGGAAAGGGTGATGAAGAATCACAGCATTGACGAGCATCGATTTGGCACCTTCGAATGCAGATTGGCAGTTAGTTGTTTAGATTTAGACTTGCCTTTTAGGGTTTCGGTTAAAGGTATTAACTGTTTGTCGAGGCATGAATCTGTGATAAAAATTCATCATGCCAAGGAAACGCTCAAGGGATTTTTTTGTCTGTTGGAGGAGAAAATCCGTGATAGCATGCACCTTTTCAATCAATGGTTTGATCCCAGTGGATGAAAGAAAATGTCCTAGAAACTGTATGGATGATTGGCCAAAAACGCATTTTTTAACATTAATAACCAGACCATTTAGTGACAATAGATTGAAAACTTTGTGTAAGATCAACTCGTGCATCTCAGGGGTAGTGCTTGCAACAAGGATGTCATCTAAATAAACAAAACAAGTTACAACAGTCTAGGTTGTGTAAAATGCTATCCATAAGCTTCTCTGAAATGCTTGGGCCGCATTCTTTAAACCGAATGGCATTCTTATGAATTCGTAGAGGCCAAAAGGAGTGATGACTGCTGTTTTAGGTATGTCCTCTTCTGCGACTGGTATTTGATTGTATCCGCGAACAAGATCGATTTTGGAGATGTATTTTCCATTAAGATTCGTGTGTTGAGATCTTGGATGTGTGGAAGTGGGTAACGGTCGTCTTTGGTGGCAGTGTTCAATCTGCGATAGTTTCCACATGGCCGCCAGTCCCCATTGGGCTTTTTGACCATGTGTAAAGGAGAAGACCAGGGTGAAGACAATCGACGAACAATTCCGAGTCGGTCCATTTCATCAAATTCTGCCTTGGCTGCTGATATTTTTTCTTGGTCTAGCCAACGTGCACGTGCGTGCACTGGTGGGCCCGTTGTTGAATGTAATGAATCACGCCGTGCTTATTTTCCTGAAATTCGGGAACCAGTAGGTTGGGGAATTCTTCCAATATGGCTTCGTATCTAGAAATGAATTCTGTGTATTCCAGAACGACCGCTTTTTGTGCTACGTGCTTGGATGATTGTGTCGCCGTCCAGAGAAACCAGTCTTCTGTTTGTTAGATCGATGGACAGACGGTGTTGGGAGAAAAAATCTGCGCCATTTATAGGTTGTGTGATGTCTGCAATCCAAAATTCTTGCGAAAAACATTTGGATTTGTTTAATTTCAGGGGTAAAATTCGCTTTCCATATGTGTGGATTGTTGATCCATTTGCTGCTATCAAATTAGGGCAGCGAAGCTTTTGCGATCTACCGGGTTTGAAGGTTAAACCGATTCTTCGGCTCCAGTGTCGATAAGAAACGCTTTACCTGTGAAGTGGTCGGTTATAGATATGGTACCGCATTGATCGAGTTGATAATATGTGGGGCCAGACGTGCCCTCTAGAATCGACTGGCCTCGGCGTTTCCCTGCGATGTTGATGGGGCCATAGCACAAGGTCGACCGTTGACCGTCCTATCGCATCGACGTGCTTTGGATCCAAATTTAGAATGGTAGCTGCAGAGGACAAATTGTGAATTAGTAGTAATAGTAGACCTATTGTTGAAATGTCTCTTGAAGGCATTCACGTCAACTGTCTCTTCTGACGTACTCGAGTAGGATGCTGCCGCAACTGCAGTTGGTTGAAGTAAATCAATTTCAAAATGCGGTCAGCTGTTTTGGCCAAATCATCGAGAGTCATCTCAGGGTTCTGAGCCAGAATACGGCTGGCTTCTGTGGGCAAGAGACTGAGGAACAGGGCCCGGAACAGAGTTAGTGTGGTTGAATTCAAAGATCTCATGTATTGGAGCATCTCTGTGGGTCGTTTATCCCCTAACCCATTAAGGTTTAACAATGCAGTGTCTTTCTGCAGCTGAGTTGGCTCGTATGCTTCCAATAAGGCAGCCTTGAGTGCACCATACATATCTTGTACCGGTGGATGCTCAATGCTTGATTGAACTCGCCTTGATGTGGCAGAATCCAACAGTTGGACTACATGGTAAAACCTGGTCTTATCGTTTGTTATGGGTGGTGAGTGCGTTGCAAAAGACGCCTCCAAAAGCAAAAACCATGCTGTTGCGTTGGTATTCCACAATGGCGGAGACTTAAAGGCTGCGGCTGTTATGGTTGTAGCCGGGACAGCATTTTGTTTGATTGCCTCTGCCAGCTCGAGGATTGCCTTAACATCCATTGTCTATGATTCCATTGTTATGAAATCAATCTATAGATCTAAAACTTACATAAATATTGCAGTGATGTCGATAGATCACGTCGGGGTCACCAATGTAAGATGTTAAATAAGACAATATAACAATGTGTAGACATGAATGAATCTGTACTTTATTCAACTGCCATCAAACCGGAAATAATAACAACATACCCGTTTATGGGTAGTCTAAAAAGACGAAAGAAAGCGTGAATCGCTCACAACAATATAAACGTAACACGCTTATGTCATATCGCTACAACATACTTAAGACAATAAATACATTTAAACATTGAAAAATACAGTAGAAATGACAATAAAATGTGAAACAGATTAATGACATATGTGATTTAAAATTTAATTTTAAAAAGTATTGTCATAAGAGTGATAAGATACAGTGTGAAAGCATTAGGGAAGATTTTGAATGAGCTTAAAGAGTTCATTCCCTTAAGACTGTCAGGGAGACCTACCAAAATGCGTCTATAACAATATTTTTAAAATGCCTGAGGGAAAGTAGTCCTTAGTAGTAAAAATAAAATATAAAAAAATTAGCAAAACGATTGTACCAAATGTTATGTTGTACCATTAGTAAAATATGATGAAAATCATACAAAACCCATGGAAGTAAAATTATCTTGTAAATAAACATTTTTTTGAAATTTGTAGTAATCATACCCATTGCAATGTTAAGACGTCCAAAGATAAGTCATCGCCTAGAGTTGTCTTAAGATGAGAGTGGGCGCTATAGAAATGAATTTTATTATTATTATTATTATTTTCATTACAAATCTAAATTACATGTTGTAATTTATTCTGACTTTGAATCAAATAATATTCCCATTCATATTTCTTCTTCAAATCCTAAAAAATCTTATGCGAAGAAAGTATTTAAACAAGAAATAAATAGTTATGGTATATATGTTTGTCCTAATCTATATGAGTCAGATTATATTTCACATCTTTTTTTGGTGATGATGCTAAAGAAAAATATATCAAAATGATTATTATGATCTTTCATGAAATAGTAGATGAATGTGTTATCATGAGAAGAAAAAATACAAAGTAACACATCAGCAAGAAAAGTAAAACACCAACAAGCAACTAATTTTTATATGTATGGAATTGAGTTTACAGAAGAAATAAAAGAGCACAATCATTATACGTCAACATATAGGGGAGCAGCATGTCAATCATATACTATTAAAGAAGGTAAATCAACTAAATTAATTCCAGTATTCTTTCACAATGGATCTAATAAGGATTTTCATTTTATAATAAAAGTTAATGAAATATGAATCAGAATATTTACCTTTGTCAAAAAATTCAGAAGAATACATCTCAATTGATTATGGAAGTTATTATAAAAGAATTAGGCAAAATATGACCATAAGTGACAACTCCACTAATAAAGACAGAACAAATATGTGACGTTTCGGGTATAACCCTTGGTCAGACAACAAATGAGAAATATCTAGAATCTAGATCTATGTACTTCCTCCGGCATCACACAAAGTGATGTCAGAAGAAAACATAAAGAAGAAAGAAAGAAAGAAAAAGACAGTGATGATAAGAAACATAGCAGAGGGGGTGTGAAGAATGAGCGAGAGTGGAAGGTTCAGATCTAGAATGAAATAAAAATATGGAAATAAGCAAGTAATTGAAGGTGAGAAGGAGATAGAGAGAAGGAGAGAAATAGAGAGAGAGAGAGAGAAAGAAAGAAAAAAGGCAGGGAAGAAAGAAAGGTAGAGAGAGACGTGTGAGTATGGGAAATAAGAACGAAAAATAGGATAAATATAAGACTAGATCTATATCTCACTGGGTCTAGAAAGAAGAAATGATAGAGAATGAATGAAAGGAAGTATCAATCAAGGCAAAAATTTAAACTGAAGGTGCGAAATGTATATAAATTACAAATTTATCGATGCAATAAGGGAAGAGAGTAAACAACTTATCTGAAATTTCAAAAATGCCAATTAGGACTAGCTGATGCTATCCAAGTTATCGAAGTCTCAAGTATTTTCTTCTTGGTCATAAAAGAGGGTCTATTCCGTAATGGTAAGAAATGGTGCGCAAAGTTGCTTCTGGTAAATGGTAAACGTAAAAATAAAAAAAAATAAAAAAGTGTGCAAAGATGCCTACCATTGAGTACGCTACCATAGATGGGCACACGGGGTGTGAACTGCCAGAGGGACCCAACTTTGCCCCGGGATAGGAAGGGTGGGGCAGGGTTAGGATGGAATAGTTTTGTGTGGGGGTGCGGGGATGGGGTAGGGTAGAAGATGGTGAAGGGTCAGGGATAATAATAGCGTGTGCCTGCGAGTTACTCCAGAGAAAATTATACAAATTGCTGTAAGACGTTCATACCATCAGGGTTGATTGTGCCCAATCTTACTATAAACCGGTTCTCTAAAGACTTCCTAGACTCAGCACCGCCGGTACATTACCTGAGAATGCATACTTTTAGGTGATGGGTTCCTCAATGTCCTGGTCCATTAAAGTGTAAAGGCACCGGCTTGCTTTCGCAGTATTCGATATCTCTCCTGTGATGGCCAAATGTATTGGAGAGTTGCAAGCCAGTTTCTCTGATATAGGCCATTCCACAATGACTGCAGCGAAGAGCATAAATTACAGGGGGAATTGCCCATTCACTGTCTAGGGAACTGAATGGTTGTGGAGCCGTCTACAAAGGGGCATGTCTTGCAGTTAGTGTGTCCACATCGGACGTCAACGTGTTTGTTCTGTCTTTATTAGTGGAGTTATTGTCATATTTTGCCTTTGACTTCACTCCACTGTGGCTCCTTCATAATATAAAAGAATCAAGGTTTTTAGCTTCATATAGATTTATATCAAAAGGGTTATCGGGTGTTGCAAAGTTGTTAGATGAATTTCCGATACTAGATAAAGAGTTTGATGGGGATATAGATCTACTTAAACAGAAACGAATTTATCCTTATGAATATATTGACTCTCTTGAAGGACTTAATGAATCTGAACTACCTCCAATTAATAGATTTTATTCATCGCTAACTAGAGAAAAAAATAATAGAAGATAATTATAAATACAAAATGTGTCGAAACATTACAACTGTAAAACATTCAAAGATTATCATGAATTATTTTATAATAGATGTATTAATTCTAGCAGATGCATTTGAGAAATTTAGAGTTTTTCTTGAAACACCATGGAATAGATCCTTGTTATTGTTTCTCTGCTCCAGGTTTAACTTGGCAGTGTGGATTGAAATATACAGGTATTAAGTTAGAATTACTTCAAGATTATGATATGTTATTGTTTGAAAGTGGAATAAGAGGTGAGTTCTCAGGAGTATTAGGTCCATGACATGTAAAAGCTTATAACAATATATTTCTAACTATGATAATAGGAGAATGTTTGGAAATAATTAAAAATGGAGGTAATTTAAATAATTTTTTAAAAGAGAATTATTTATTATATATAGATACAAATAACCTTTATGACTGGGTTATGAATAAGAAATTAAAATAATTGTTTAGATATTCCAACAGGAGAATTCTTTCAAAAACAATTAAATGTGATGAAAAAATTGTCCCCAGACTCCAAAAAAGACAAAAATTTGTTTATCTGTGAAAGTAACAAAAGTAGAATATACTTCATTTGAAGAAGTCAAATGGTTAAAAACAATTAAATGTCCATTTATGGAAATTCATGAACAATGCCTTTTATGGAAAAACAATGAAAGTAACTGAAGAAAAAGCCTTTTCAATAATATTTAATGAAAGCTCTATCAATAAAATAAAATTTGATAAACCTATTTTATCTAGAAAATTATGGACTGAAGAAAAGGTTTTCCAGACTCTCACAAGATAAAAAGACAAAAATATATTTTTCATCATAAAGTGTTGAAAGAGCATATTAAGCTTCTTTCCAGAATGAAAGTAACAAAGCAATTTCCAGTTCTTCTGATGCAGAACTATTTCACCCTTGAAAAATGTTTCCCGTTTTGAGATATTTATGTCTGCGTCAGCAGCATTTTAACATCAAAGAAATTCTGGTAGAACAGTTGGTTGGACTAATACTGATAAACTTGAAGTTCAAAGGAAAAGATTTATGGAAATTCATGAGGTTCAAATATATCCTTTTGTCTTACTGGTAAAACATCTGGAAATAAAATTATTTACAAATATGTTTTTGCCGAAGTTAAAAACACATTAACAAACCTAACTCAATATTTAATGAAAGCTTTGTCTGGAATAATAAATAAAATAACAATAGTTTGATAAACCTATTAATTTAGGAATTAGTTGTGTGTATTTCAGATTATAGTAAGTTGTTGATGTCTCCAATTCTTATTGTGATATCGCAAAAGTAAACACTCTCATTCTTTCAGTGATGCAAAATCCCCACTCCCCACTTTGTTCATCTGAATTAGGACTTCATCTCCCGGCATACAGACTCCTTTTCTTCTTATCTATTAGAACAGAAGATTTTTCCATAAAGACATGAAACAAGCTGCAATTGAACATTTAGATGTTGGTTGGACTATCCTAAAGACCATCAATTGTTTTTAGAAAGAAGAAGAAAATACCGTTGGCAACATTGAACAGGGCAATATCTCTTTCTCTGTCAGTGTATTGATTCTTTCTCTCTCTATAACAATGTGTTGATCTTTCCAATTCCATCAAATATTTTGTTGTTGCAGCTTGTTGGATATTTTGTTGAGTAAACAAATCAGTTCTTCATAATCAAGTTCTTTCTTTCTCTCGACATTCTTATCTTTGCAGATGGAGCAAGTTCATTCCCTTCCAGTTTCCAGGCTCACCATTGCTTCCTTCATTTTATAAATAATTTTTTTTGAGAAACTGACGAAAAACCTTCAACATATCAGTTGTACCATAAAAGCACCAGATTGGTAGTCCATTTTAATCACCATAAAGTACTCTAACCTAAAAATGTGCTTTTGAGGAATTTTATTTGTGATATCAACGATAAGATAAACCGAGGCCAGCTTTAAGTTAAACATTCTGCATTAGCTAGAGTTCAAATATATCCCGACATGAGTATAAGGGACCTGGAGCAGTTTAAATTGCTGATTGCCCCAGAGGCAAAATTTTGGTATATTACATTATGGCATGTTTTTGCAAAAATTTTAGGGCAAGCTTATTTGTTTTGCGTAGTATCTTCAAATTTTTCTTGGTGATGACTTTTTTTTTTTTCTTTCAATATTTAAAACACTGTGAATTTTAAAATCAAAATCGTTTACCTTATCCAAAATTCAATTCTTGTTTTGCAGCTAGATATTGAACCTTCAAAATTATGCATTGTGTGCAAAATTATAGCCAAGTTTGTTCAAAACGCCTTAACCAAAAAAATCCTCCCCCACCTATTTAAAATGAAGTTGTAGATATTTTCGCAATATAAATACAAGATGGCAGTGTTCCCATGGCAACCATATGATAAAAAAAACTTATAAAAAAAATTTGTTGATGTCAAATAATGAAAACAAATATTCTTTCAGGACCCCCCCCTCCCCCCAGGGCTTCAGTCAATACAAGTCTACAAACACTTCTATTCTTTTCTTAATTTTCAGGAAAAATTGGACAGAATCAACCAGTGCCATGACACAAATGATGATTCTAACTGAAGAGGTAGAGCTGATTCACAAGCTCTATTTTAAACATGAGTCGGTCCTATTTCTTTCTTTTAAAAATGTCTGTTTTTCATTTTGCAGTTTCCTTTGATTTCACAAATATCACTACACATGATGGACGGTGCATTTCAATGAAATCAACGATATAAAACCAACCAATTACAATGTACATTTCATGTAAGCATGACCATGTTTGCTCCAACAATGACCATGTTTGCTCCAACAATGACCATGTTTGCTCCAACGATGACCATGTTTGCTTCTACGATGACAATGTTTGCTTCTACGATGATTGATGTTCACTTCAAAATAATTAAATTTCTGCTTTAATGCCTCTTTTAAATCTTCTCCCCACTTTCTCCGAGGTCTACCTTTTGGCTTTTTATCTTGGGCTTTAGCACTGTATACTGATTTAGCTATTCTATTGTCATTCTGTTTACATGCCCAAACCATCTCAATTGATTCATTTCTATCTTAGTTTTCATGCCATCTGCTTTGGTTTGATCTCTTAAAGCCACAGTTTCTAATTTTGTCCCTTTTAGTTTTCCTTACTTCTCTTCTTAGGTTATTTCATTTCAGCTGCTTGTATTCTACTGTATTCTCTACTGTGCAGATTTCGCTTGCCATAGAGGAAAGTAGAACAATAAACTGTGTTGTATACTGCCATTTTGGTTTTTAGTTGACAATTCTTGTTTAACTACAAATGCCTTTCTTAGATGGTTATAAATTTTTGCAAAAGGTCTTTTGGATTCTCTGGCTGGTTTTTCTCTTTACTCCAAGGTAATTGTAGCTTTAGAACTTGCTCTACTAATTTTTACCATGCCCAATTAAAAATGTTGTGTTTTAGCTCCTATAGTTACTAGCATTGTTTTAGTTTTCTTTGCATTTATATCATTCCTCTTTTTATTTAGTTCATTATTCATCATGTTGATATTCGACTGAAGGTCACTATCTGATTTTCCAAGCAGAACTTAATCAATCAAGCAAATGAACTTTTCAATTTTCAGGATGCCTTTCAACCAGTGCCTCTATAAATGTGATTCTAACAAAAGAGGACTTTGGATTCACAATGCTCTGTCCTATATCTTTTCTTTTAAAAATGTCAAATTTTGCTTCAGATGACTACACATGGTGGACTTAAACAATTTTCAACATATATAAAACCAAAGAATGACCATGTTTGCTCCAACAATGACCATGACTTGACAGTGTCATATCCTCTGTCTTTTAAATTTCTCCCCACTTTCTCCGTCTACCTTTTGGCTTTTTATCTTGGGCTTTAATGTATACTGATTTAGCTATTCTATTGTCATTCTGTTTACATTTTGATTCTTTCTATCTTAGTTTTCATGCCATCTGCTTTGGTTTGATCTCTTATTGTTGTTTTCTAATTTTGTCAAATTCTTCAGATAGAACAATAAACTGTGTTGTATACTGCCATTTTGGTTTTTGTTGACAATTTTTTTAACTACAAATGCCTTTCTTAGATGGTTATACTTTTGGATTCTCTGGCTGGTTTTTTCTCTTTACTCCTATATGTAGCTTTGAACTTGCTCTACTAAATTTACCATGCCCATTTTGTGTTTTAGCTCCCTTAGTTACTAGCATTGTTTTAGATTTCTTTGCATTTACTCTCATTCCTTTTTATTTAGTTCATTATTCATCATGTTGATTGACTGAGTCATTTCTGAATTTCCAAGCAGAACTTAATCATCAAAATAATTTTGAGGATGCCTTTGCAACTGTAGCATCTATAAATAAACAAAGAGACTTAGGATACACTCCTGTCTTACTCCTATATCTACATCAAATTCTTCAGATACACCTTTAACTCTACTTTTAAGGAATGCCATAGCTCGTCCCTCCTTACAGTGTCACTCCTCCACAGTGTCAAATGCCATTTCTAAGTCAACAAATTACAGATGCATGTCAATTTTTCGCTATTCGTCCTTTATGCGCAGAGATATATCAAATACGGAACACATTTTCTGACAGAAAGATGGATATTGGAAAGATTATAGTATTATTTCAATTTTAATCAAAATAATGAGTCAAGAAATAGAAAAAACAATTGTAATTGAAACTGTACTTACTAAAAAGCGGAATATTATGTAATGCAATGGATTTCTATTAATGGCACATTTATTTTGATATGGAAAATAGCAAAATCTGAAATCGGTGCAAAAAACGTAAACATGTATTTATAACTGAAACATTTTGACATAATAATATACCGCCTTCGTGAGCTATTTCCTAAAGCCTGCCTTTCATTGTACCAGATATATCCTAAGATCATTATTCCTTGCATTCACCGTTTAGTCAAGCCAAATCATATGGTGATCTCTCGGCATAAGTGCCAGCAAACCTTCCCGGCCTATTTGAGCCGTTCTCTTTTCTTTCTTTGGACTCATGAATGAGTACCATCTGCCCAATGTAGTGTATTTGATTTGAGTAATTAAGATTCCAAAAGCAATTCTTAACGTTTCCTCAATTTTTAGCATTCCAAAAAAAACAGCATTATTTTCTTTCTTGGATCGTTTTTTTCTCGGCGATCGTTGACGTTTGATGGAGCAAGGTTGAATACCAGTGGGAGTAGACAATGATGGAGCAAGGCTGTAAGTCTGGTGGCTTAGTTGGCGTTGATGGAGCAAAGCTTAGGTCTGGTGACTTAGAAGATGTTGATGGAGTAAAGCTAAATCTAGTGGCTTAGTACACGTTGATGGAGCAAGACTGAAATTTAGGGACAATAGGCGTTGCTTGGGCAAAGCTGAAGTCTAGTGGCTTAGTAAACGCTAATGGAGCAAGACTGTTTGGTGGCTTAGTAGATGTTGATGGAGAAAGACTGAAGTCTAGTGGCCTAGCGATGTTGATGGAGCTCAGCTAAAGTTTGGAGGCTTAGAAGACGTTGATGGAAGAAGGCTGAAGTCTAGTGGCTTAGTAGACATGGATGGAACAAGGCTGGAGTATAGTGGTTTAGTAGACGTTGATGGAACAAGGCTGGGTATAGTGGCTTAGTAGACGTTGATGGAACAAGGCTGGAGTATAGTGGGAGTATAGTGGCTTAGTAGACGTTAATGGAGTAAGGTTAATGTCTGGTGGCTTAGTAGACGTTCAAGGAGCAAGGGTGATGTCAAGGGGTTTAAAGAAATGTTGATGGAGCAAGACCGAAATATGGAGGCTTAGTAGACGTTGATGGAACAAGGTTGAAGTAAAGTGACTTAGTAGACGTTGATAGAGCAAGGCTGAAGTCTGGTGGCTTAGTAGACGTTGATGGAGCAAGACAAGGGCTTTGATGGAATCTAGACAGTGAAGCTATACGGCCTATATCAGGATGCAATTGTGTGGAAACGTCACGTCTTTTTGTCTGGCTCTCCATGTGACCCTGCTAATTTTAGCTTCCTTTTCCTGTCCTTTGTCACAAAACGAGGATTCTAATTGTAATCTCGTGTGGAAATTTTGACTCTATTGTTTCGAGTAGTTCATCTCGTGTGGAAATTTTGTTTATTCTATTGGTAGCTTTCTTTAGTTTTACACAACATGCATAAATAACTCTGAATATAATTCCACGTTATTAACATCGCAAATGGTATTTTTGATGGAGGCCATTTCATTTTTAATCAAACACAATCGTGTATGTAGTTCAATCTCAAATGCATCTTTATTGCAAATCTAGATCAAAAATCTTTAGACCGATTTTTGTCCTTTTCAGAAATATATGCACTTTTTGATAAAACTCATTCATTTCATTGTCGGCATCTTCTTGCCAAATGATACAAAATCTCATTTTTTGAAAAAATCACATATTTGTCCTTTTATCAGAAGACAGCAGAACTGAGGAGTGTGTCTTTATACATTTACCACTTTTCTTTTATTATGCTATCATTCAGATCCATCTGCCTTTCACTGATAAATCTTTATATCCTAGATTGGTATATCTGTTTTACTCTTGGTTTATTTAGTTCCTCTATTTTGAATTTAGTAGCTTTCTTCTCTTTCCTTTTCTGTTTGTTTTCTTCAGTCAGTAATCTCATTCTGACAATCACTAGGTGGTGATCACTAAATATTTCTGCTCCTCTGTTTACTCTTGCATCCAATGTACTGTAAAAGGGGAGCTGCTAACTATCATGTAGTCTATTGTTGGTTTTTCACATCTGTCTTCATTTACTCTTGTATATTTGTGGATATCTTTATGAGGAAAAAATGTATTGGCTATTTTTATGTTATTCTTTAGGCAAACATCTATTAGTCTCTCTCCATTTAGGGAGTTGTTGTCTCTCCTTCTTTACCTATTACTCCTCCTGAATTTTCTACATTGTTGCCTACTCTAGCGTTTAAATCTCCTGAAACCATGAGTTCCTGTTCTGCAGCTATTTGTAAATCGTTTTCGAAGATATCTTGTTCTTCTTTAGTGGCGTCTTCGTTTGGTCCATAAGCTATTAATAATTTAATTTCTCTTCTTTTTGGTTTAATATTGACCTCTAATAGCCGTGGGCTTATAAATTTCCAACTTTCTAGTAGCTTTTCATGCCTTTTATGCATTAGGAGGCCTATTCCTGCTCTAGCTCTATCTTTGACATCTACGCCTGGGAATGCCATTTTTGTCGAAAATGGGACAAATCTAGTCTATCATACTAGTGGATAAAACAGTTCATTCCCATCATAATGATATCATACATGAAGCTCAGTATCGATTCCTTGAATTTATAGGAATTTATTAGGAACGATACAGGCCTATATTTCAAAACAGATATTATACAATAAAAGCCAGGAATAGCAAGTTTACTCATTTTGATCGTCACAATATACGCTATCCAAAGCAAACTTATTTGAGGATCTATTATGAATATTGCCTTAAATCGGCCGGAAGATGCGGAACATGTTCCGCGCACCTATTATCAAAAGACACCATCTCAAAATGAGGGTCCATCTGAGGGCTATTTTAGGGCCAAAATGGTTGCATCACACTAAAATTTATTTCATCATATGCTTTCTTTTACCAGGGGAATCCCCTTGGAAACTATAAGTACCTATGTTGTTACTCTTATTGTTGTGAGAATATTGATTCTCAACACTTTCATTCTTGGTTTTCATACCATTGACTAAGGTTTACTATCGATCACTTAGCTTCTATTCATACAGTTTGAATTCATTGATATCATCATGGTCACAGTCATCATGCCCTGTGACCATTCTAACCTGTTCTTTCCGCCATATGGTCTTTGATCTTCCCCTCTTCCTTAGGCGCTATGGGTTCCATGTTAACGACATATGATTCTTTTAGTGGGTTCGAGCCCTACCAACGGTTGAACATTTTTTTGCCAGTAGCAACCCCCTCCCCCCTCCCTCCCCTGGTCCATGTAGGTGGATCAACACCTAGGCTCACCGAAGACGCACGTTAAAGACCCTTTGGCTGTATACAGGGCAGTCCGAGCAAAACAATCAGAGATCACCTTAGTTGTGGAAGTTGGTAAATAAAATAAAATGATAAAAAAAACAACCTTTAGTGTTTCTTTATGTTTCAGCTCCGTAACAACAGATTGACTTTACGTTTGAATTGGAAATTTAAAGCTTAGCTACACTTATTTGTTTCCCCAAATTTAAGAGAGAAAGAAAAAATTCTGTATTAATGTACATCCTATCAAGCGGGGATCATGAGGCCGAGTTTGAATCCTAGGAAAACCAGGTCCGACATTGTGTTCCTTGGAAAAGATACTTAACACGCATTTTCCACACTCTACCTAGATTCAAATGAGTACAAGCATTATCTGGGAATTAAAAACCTGTGTCAGACTAGCATGCTGGCCAGGAGGTGATTATTGTCACCTATTCTGCTTCCGCTTCTAGAAACTGGGTTATGTTCTGGCTCTATAGGCCTTAAGAGCATTGAAGGAACTTTTACAGGATTTCATTGACGTGGTCACATGGTGTGAGAGTGCTGCTGATCAGTCTTCTTGAAAAGAGGCTTGGGATGACACAGTCTCTTTATGCCCGGCACCAGGATCGCCAGCCGAGACTTTGTGAGTGCTATTGACTTTTACTGAAATATTTCATGATGTAGAATAAGAGCAAACCCAGCAACAACAAAAGCAAAAGCAAAAACAGAAGTAAAATATTACAAGCAACAACACTACAAACCCAAATATGCATACAAGCAATGCAAAACAAATGAAAGGCAAAAATATAGAAGCAAAACTTCAATTCCTCCCACTCAGCCTGAGCTTCCCCCCAGGTTTCTCTCTTTTTCCACTTCAGTCCATCCCTTGCATGATAAAATCAACAAAACAAACAACAGCAATGGAAAAAACAAAAAACAAAAGAAGATTAAGTTGTATTCTTTATCAATGTGCTGTGTTGTTTTCCCAAAGGAAACGCCTTGGATATCAGCATCGGATACCGTAGCGCCCCCATTTGACACTGACTGTACGCCACCTGTCCAATCTAGTGATGGGCCAGATGAGATGCCTGCAGACGACCAAGAGGAGGCGTCTGATTTGTTTAAAATGCTGACCGTCAGTGATGATGAATCGACAACTCAGGTTCGTTATTATTTTATTATGTTGATTCACATCTGTCCCACTGACATACACCTAACACCTCGATCAGATTGGAAGGTAAAAATGAGAGATACTTTAACAAGACTTGCTGGTTGTTTTCCATTCAGCGTAAGCCAAAGACAACCGGAAGTCTTTGTTGATATAACTTTGTACCCTTCCTATAAAAAGAGTGACACACACACTCGTCCGATCGTACGCTCGTTCAGTCAGCAATGTCAATATATCATGACATGAAGACATGCATTTATGACATAATACACATTGTAGTATGAGAATGGACTTGAGATGTCCTGAATGATGAGACTAGCCAACCAACCAACCAGCTATAAAAGTCGCAGACTTGGGTACGGTTCAGTGCGTCTGAGACCGTATTAGCTAAGAGCCAAACTAATTTGATCAATAGGGGAGACTCGTGAAAGGCGGGATCGTCTACTCAATGTACAGGTACTTACCTGTCCACTGCCCGAACTATTATTTGTTACGAAGGTAAAAGTGCTAGCAGGCTCTAGATCTAGAGGTTGAAGTAGACACTGGTAACACCAAGGCTTGTGATTTATTATAACAAAGTTATTTATTATACTCACTGTGAACAGTGAATAAATGGAGGAAGCAAACTCACAAATGAATCTAACATGAGCTGGAATAAAACAACGAGAATCACATGATAAGTCCTTGTGCTGCTCTTACATATCATGGGTATTTGTAGTCGAAAACTAAAATAATTCTAAACATTTTGACACAGTTTTACAAAATTCTCTCATTTCCAGGTATAACCAAATTAATACTAGGGCACACCAAAATGATTACTTTACTTTTTATTTATCCTCTTGGTGCTTGGGCAGTAGATTGCCATTGAACACAATCAGATGCCAATTTTGTCCTCTGCCCCCACGTCTATCCCTGGGTCTTCATCTCTTTTTCGATGCTTCTCCAGGTTTCTAGCAGGCGACCTCTCTTCCTTGTTGCCTGAGGGGGTCCATCTGAGGCTATTTTAGGGCCAAAATGGTTGCATCACACTAAACTTTATTTGATCATAGGCATTCTTTTACTAGGGAATCCTTGGAAACTATAAGTACCTATGTTACATTATTCTTATTGTTGGGAGAATATTGATCCTCAACATCTTCTTTCATTCTTGGTTTTCATACCATTGACTAAGGTTAACTATCCTTACAGTTGGAATCCTAGGAAAGCCAGGTCCGACATTGTGTTCCTTGGAAAAGATACTTAACACGCATTTTCCCCACTCTACCCAGGTGCAAATGGGTACAAGCATTATCTTGGGAGTAAAAACCTGCGTCAGACTAGCGTGCTGGCCAGGAGGTGATTATTGTCACCTGTTCCGCTTCACGCTATAGAAACCGGGTTAAGCTTCAGCTCTATAGGCCTAAAGGGCCTTGAAGGAACTTTACTATCAAACATAAGTGGCATGAACTAAAGGAAAATTGGTATCTGAGCAGGCAATAGTACATATACATGATTTAGTTGAGGTTGCTGGTTTGAGAATTTCATCTTTTCAATAAGATATCTCAAGCAGTAGAAAGGAAGGGTTAGAGTGGATTTCTTCTTATTTTGTTTTGTGTTGTCTTGGTTCTTTTGCCGTTGAGAGAGAAAAAATTAATGGTGCGCACTAGACATGTTTGACTGAATTGATGCTGAATGAGAGGGTGATGTTATAGACAATCCCACATAAGCCTCTATCCTTTATACCTATTACAGGACTTCATTGACGTGGTCACATGGTGTGAGAGTGCTGCTGATCAGAGTTTTCTTGAGGAAGAGACTTGTGATGACACAGTCCCTTCCTGCACGACACCAGGATCGCCCAGCCGAGACTTTGTGAGTGCTATTGACTGTTACTGAAATATTTCATGATGTAGAATAAGAGCAAACCCAGCAACAACAAAAGCAAAAGCAAAAACAGAAGTAAAATATTACAAGCAACAACACTACAAACCCAAATATGCATACAAGCAATGCAAAACAAATGAAAGGCAAAAAATAAAGAAGCAAAACTTCAATTCTCTCCCCTCAGCCCTGAGCTTTCCCCCAGTTTCTCTCTTTTTCCACTTCATTCCATCCCTTGCATGATAAAATCAACAAAACAAACAACAGCAATGAAAAAACAAAAAAAAACAAAAGAAGATTAAGTTGTATTCTTTATCAATGTGCTGTGTTGTTTTCCAAAAGGAAACGCCTTGGATATCAGCATCGGATACCGTGGGCGCCCCATTTGACACTGACTGTACGCCACCTGTCCAATCTAGTGATGGGCCAGATGAGATGCCTGCAGACGACCAAGAGGAGGCGTCTGATTTGTTTAAAATGCTGACCGTCAGTGATGATGAATCGACAACTCAGGTTCGTTATTATTTTATTATGTTGATTCACATCTGTCCCACTGACATACACCTAACACCTCGATCAGATTGGAAGGTAAAAATGAGAGAATACTTTAACAAGGCTTGCTGGTTTTCCATTCTCCGTAAGCCAAAGACAACCGGAAGTCTTTGTTGATATAACTTTGTACCCATCATATAAAAGAGTGACACACACACTCGTCCAATAGTACACTCGTTCAGTCAGCAATGTCAATATATCGTGACATGAAGACATGCATTTATGACATAATACACATTGTAGTATGAGAATGGACTTGAGATGTCCTGAATGATGAGACTAGCCAACCAACCAACCAGCTATAAAAGTCGCAGACTTGGGTACGGTTCAGTGCGTCTGAGACCGTATTATGTAGCTAAGAGCCAAAATAATTTGATCAATTGGAGGAGACTCGTGAAGGGCGGGATCGTTGCTCAATGTACAGGTACTTACCTGTCCATTGCCCGAACTATTATTTGTTACGAAGGTAAAAATGCTAGCAGGCTCTAGATCTAGAGGTTGAAGTAGACACTGGTAACACCAAGGTTGTGATTGATTATAACAAAGTTATTTATTATACTCACTGTGAACAGTGAATGGATGGATGAAGCAAACTCACAAATGAATCTAACATGAGCTGGAATAAAACAACGAGAATCACATGATAAGTCCTTGTGCTGCTCTTACATATCATGGGTATTTGTGGTCGAAAACTAAAATGATTCTAAACATTTTGACACAGTTTTCCAAAATTCTCTTCTTTCCAGGTATAACCAAAATGATACTAGGCACAAAAATGATTACTTTACTTTTTTATTTATCCTCTTGGTGCTTGGACAGTAGATCGCCATTGAACACAATCAGATGCCAATTTTGTCCTCTGCCCCCACGTCCATCCCTGTGTCTTCATCTCTTTTTCGATGCTTCTCCAGGTTTCTAGCAGGCGACCTCTTTCCTTGTTGCCTGAGGGTCCATCTGAGGGCTATTTTAGGGCCAAAATGGTTGCATCACACTAAACTTTATTTGATCATAGGCATTCTTTTACCAGGGAATCCTTGGAAACTATAAGTACCTATGTTACATTATTCTTATTGTTGGGAGAATGTTGATCCTCAACATCTTCTTTCATTCTTGGTTTTCATACCATTGACTAAGGTTAACTATCCTTACAGTTGGAATCCTAGGAAAGCCAGGTCCGACATTGTGTTCCTTGGAAAAGATACTTAACACGCATTTTCCCCACTCTACCCAGGTGCAAATGGGTACAAGCATTATCTTGGGAGTAAAAACCTGCGTCAGACTAGCGTGCTGGCCAGGAGGTGATTATTGTCACCTGTTCCGCTCACGCTATAGAAACCGGGTTAAGCTTCAGCTCTATAGGCCTAAAGGGCCTTGAAGGAACTTTTACTATCAAACATAAGTGGCATGAACTAAAGGAAAATTGGTATCTGAGCAGGCAATAGTACATATACATGATTTAGTTGAGGTTGCTGGTTTGAGAATTTCATCTTTTCAATAAGATATCTCAAGCAGTAGAAAGGAAGGGTTAGAGTGGATTTCTTCTTATTTTGTTTTTGTGTTGTCTTGGTTCTTTTGCCGTTGAGAGAGAAAAAATTTAATGGTGCACACTAGACATGTTTGACTGAATTGATGCTGAATGAGAGGGTGATGTTATAGACAATCCCACATAAGCCTCTATCCTTTATACCTATTACAGGACTTCATTGACGTGGTCACATGGTGTGAGAGTGCTGCTGATCAGAGTTTTCTTGAGGAAGAGACTTGTGATGACACAGTCCCTTCCTGCACGGCACCAGGATCGCCCAGCCGAGACTTTGTGAGTGCTATTGACTTTTACTGAAATATTTCATGATGTAGAATAAGAGCAAACCCAGCAACAACAAAAGCAAAAGCAAAAACAGAAGTAAAATATTACAAGCAACAACACTACAAACCCAAATATGCATACAAGCAATGCAAAACAAATGAAAGGCAAAAAATAAAGAAGCAAAATAATTCTCACTCAGCCCTGACACAGGTTTTCTTTTTTTCCAATTCATTCCATCCCTTCCATGATAAAATCAACAAAACAAACAACAGCAATGAAAAAAACAAAAAAAAACAAAGAAGATTAAGTTTATTCTTTATTTATCCTCTGGTGTTTTCCAAAGGAAATCGCCATTGATATCAGAATCAGATACCGTGGCACCCCCATTTGACACTGACTGTCCATCCTGTCCATCTCTTTTGATGGGCCAGATGATGCCTCTACCAAGAGCAGGCCTTTTGTTTAAAATGCTGACCTGAGTGATGTCCATCGACAACTGAGGTTCGTTATTATTTTATTATGGATTCAAATGTTGACATCACACTAAACTTTATTTGATCAAAATAGGATTCTTTTACAAGGCTTGCTCCATTCTCCGAAACCAAAGACAACTCTTTGTTGATATAACTCTTACCCTTCCTAGAATATTGATCCTCAACATCTTCTTTCATTCTTGGTTCAGTCAGCAATGTCAATATATCATGACATGAAGACATGCATTTATGACATAATACACATTGTAGTATGAGAATGGACTTGAGATGTCCTGAATGATGAGACTAGCCAACCAACCAACCAGCTATCTTTTCTTTTCTTGGGTGTGTTCAGTCCGTCTGAGACCGTCTTTGATCTTCCCAAAATAATTTGATCAATAGGGAGACTCGTGAAATCGATCATCTACTCAATTACAGGTACTTACCTGTCCACTGCCCGAACTATTGTTTGTTACGAAGGTAAAAGTGCTAGCAGGCTCTAGATCTAGAGGTTGAAGTAGACACTGGTAACACCAAGGTTGAACATTTTTTGCGATTATAACAAAATTTATTATACTCACTGTGAACAGTGAATGGTGGATCGAAACTCACAAATGAATCTAACATGAGCTGGAATAAAACAACGAGAATCACATGATAAGTCCTTGTGCTGCTCTTACATATCATGGGTATTTGTAGTCGTTAAAATAATTCTAAACATTTTGACTGTTTTACAAAATTCTCTCATTTCCAGGTATAACCAAATTGATACTAGGGCACACCAAAATGATTACTTTACTTTTTATTTATCCTCTTGGTCTTGTTGTAGTAGATGGTAATTGAAATAATCAGATGCCAATTTTGTCCTCTGCCCCACGTCTATCCCTGGGTCTTCATCTCTTTTTCATGCTTCTCCAGGTTTCATCTGACTGATCTTTCCTTGTTGCCTGAGGGGTCCATCTGAGGGCTATTTTAGGGCCAAAATGGTTGCATCACACTAAACTTTGTTTGATCATCCTTTCTTTTAAGGGGAAAAAAATAAGTCCTATGTTAATTATTCTTATTGTTGGGAGAATAATGATCCTCAACATCTTCTTTCATTCTTGGTTTTCATACCATTGACTAAGGTTAACTATCCTTACAGTTGGAATCCTAGGAAAGCCAGGTCCGACATTGTGTTCCTTTGAAAGATACTTAACACGCATTTTCCCACTCTACCCAGGTGCAAATGGGTACAAGCATTATCTTGGGAGTAAAAACCTGCGTCAGACTAGCGTGCTGGCCAGGAGGTGATTATTGTCACCTGTTCCGCTTCACGCTATAGAAACCGGGTTAAGCTTCAGCTCTATAGGCCTAAAGGGCCTTGAAGGAACTTTTACTATCAAACATAAGTGGCATGAACTAAAGGAAAATTGGTATCTGAGCAGGCAATAGTACATATACATGATTTAGTTGAGGTTGCTGGTTTGAGAATTTCATCTTTTCAATAAGATATCTCAAGCAGTAGAAAGGAAGGGTTAGAGTGGATTTGTTCTTATTTTGTTTTGTGTTGTCTTGGTTCTTTTTGCCGTTGAGAGAGAAAAAATGTAATGGTGCGCACTAGACATGTTTGACTGAATTGATGCTGAATGAGAGGGTGATGTTATAGACAATCCCACATAAGCCTCTATCCTTTATACCTATTACAGGACTTCATTGACGTGGTCACATGGTGTGAGAGTGCTGCTGATCAGAGTTTTCTTGAGGAAGAGACTTGTGATGACACAGTCCCTTCCTGCACGGCACCAGGATCGCCCAGCCGAGACTTTGTGAGTGCTATTGACTTTTACTGAAATATTTCATGATGTAGAATAAGAGCAAACCCAGCAACAACAAAAGCAAAAGCAAAAACAGAAGTAAAATATTACAAGCAACAACACTACAAACCCAAATATGCATACAAGCAATGCAAAACAAATGAAAGGCAAAAAAAAGCTAAGATAATTCTAAGCCCTGATTTTGACCCAGTTTTCTCTTTTTCCAAATTCATCCATCCTTTCCAGGATAAAATCAACAAAACAAACAACAGCAATGAAAAAACAAAAAAAAAAAATGAAGATTACTTGTATTTTTATCAATGTCCTGTGTTGTTTTCCAAAGTAAATCGCCATTGATATCAGAATCCAGATGCCAATTTTGTCACTCTGCTGTACGCCACCTGTCCAATCTAGTGATGGATGCCACTCCATGTTTCTAGCAGATTTCTTCCTTGTTGACTGACCATCTGAGGGCTATTTTAGGGCCAAAATGCTTGCATCACACTAAACTTTATTTGATCAACTCAGGCATTCTTATTTTATTATGTTGAATCACATCTGTCCCACCTTTGTTACATTATTCTTATTGTTGGAAGAAAAATTGATCCTCAACATCTTCTTTCATTCTTGGTTTTCATACCATTGACTAAGGTTAACAATCGATGACTTTGTTGATATAGTTTGAACCCTTCCTATAAAAGATATCATCATCATGGTCTGTAACTCTTCAGTCAGAATGTCAAATATCATGACATGAAGACATGCATTTATGCTAATCCACATTGTTATGAGAATGGACTTGTTTCCTGAATGATGAGACTAGCCAACCAACCAACTCTTTTCTTTTCTTACCTGTTCTTTCCGTCAGACCGTCTTATGATCTAAGAGCCAAACTTCCTTTGATCTATGGGTTCCATGTTATCGTCTATCAATGATTCCATTTCCACTGTTAGGGGACTTGTTATTTGTTAGGCAAGGTGTCAGCCTCTCAAGCAATAGATCTAGTGGGTTTGAGCCCTAGACACTGGTTGAACATTTTTTGTGATTTATTATAACAAAGTTATTTATTATACTCACTGTGAACAGGAATGGAGGATCAAACACATAGGAATCTAACATGAGCTGGAATGATAAAAAATCACAGGTCCTGTGTGCAGATCACAATACTATTTGAACGTTTAAAATAATCCTTTTGCTGTAGTTTTACAAAATTCTCGATTTCCAGGTATAAAAATTCTACCAGAAAACCCAAAATGATCACCTTAGTTGTAGAAGTTTGGTAAATAAAATAAAATGATAAACACAAAAGATGCCAATTTTGTCCTCTGTAGTGTTTCTTCATGTTTCCCTCCGTAACATCTGACTGATTTTACAGTTTGAATTGAAAATTTCCTTAGATACTGTTATTTGTTTCTCCAATTTAAGACTAAAATTTGAAAAATTCTGTATTAATGTCCATTGGAAACTATCAAACATAATGGTGTCATTGTTGGGAGAATAGTTAGATCTTCTTTCACTTGGTTTTCATACCATTGAGGGCCTGAGTTGGAATCCTAGGAAAGCCAGGTCCGACATTGTGTTCCTTGGAAAAAATACTTAACACGCATTTTCCCACTCTACCCAGGTGCAAATGGGTACAAGCATTATCTTGGGAGTAAAAACCTGCGTCAGACTAGCGTGCTGGCCAGGAGGTGATTATTGTCACCTGTTCCGCTTCACGCTATAGAAACCGGGTTAAGCTTCAGCTCTATAGGCCTAAAGGGCCTTGAAGGAACTTTTACTATCAAACATAAGTGGCATGAACTAAAGGAAAATTGGTATCTGAGCAGGCAATAGTACATATACATGATTTAGTTGAGGTTGCTGGTTTGAGAATTTCATCTTTTCAATAAGATATCTCAAGCAGTAGAAAGGAAGGGTTAGAGTGGATTTGTTCTTATTTTGTTTTTGTGTTGTCTTGGTCTTTTTGCCGTTGAGAGAGAAAAAATTTAATGGTGCGCACTAGACATGTTTGACTGAATTGATGCTGAATGAGAGGGTGATGTTATAGACAATCCCACATAAGCCTCTATCCTTTATACCTATTACAGGACTTCATTGACGTGGTCACATGGTGTGAGAGTGCTGCTGATCAGAGTTTTCTTGAGGAAGAGACTTGTGATGACACAGTCCCTTCCTGCACGACACCAGGATCGCCCAGCCGAGACTTTGTGAGTGCTATTGACTTTTACTGAAATATTTCATGATGTAGAATAAGAGCAAACCCAACAACAACAAAAGCAAAAGCAAAAACAGAAGTAAAATATTACAAGCAACAACACTACAAACCCAAATATACATACAAGCAATGCAAAACAAATGAAAGGCAAAAAATAAAGAAGCAAAACTTCAATTCTCTCCCACTCAGCCCTGAGCTTCCCCCCCAGGTTTCTCTCTTTTTCCACTTCATTCCATCCCTTGCATGATAAAATCAACAAAACAAACAACAGCAATGAAAAAAAAAAAAAAAAACAAAAGAAGATTTAAGTTGTATTCTTTATCAATGTGCTGTGTTGTTTTCCAAAGGAAACGCCTTGGATATCAGCATCGGATACCGTGGCACCCCCATTTGACACTGACTGTACGCCACCTGTCCAATCTAGTGATGGGCCAGATGAGATGCCTGCAGACGACCAAGAGGAGGCGTCTGATTTGTTTAAAATGCTGACCGTCAGTGATGATGAATCGACAACTCAGGTTCGTTATTATTTTATTATGTTGATTCACATCTGTCCCACTGACATACACCTAACACCTCGACCAGATTGGAAGGTAAAAATGAGAGATACTTTAACAAGGCTTGCTGGTTGTTTTCCATTCTCCGTAAGCCAAAGACAACCGGAAGTCTTTGTTGATATAACTTTGTACCCTTCCTATAAAAGAGTGACACACACACTCGTCTGATCGTACGCTCGTTCAGTCAGCAATGTCAATATATCATGACATGAAGACATGCATTTATGACATAATACACATTGTAGTATGAGAATGGACTTGAGATGTCCTGAATGATGAGACTAGCCAACCAACCAACCAGCTATAAAAGTCGCAGACTTGGGTGCGGTTCAGTGCGTCTGAGACCGTATTATGTAGCTAAGAGCCAAAATAATTTGATCAATAGGGGAGACTCGTGAAAGGCGGGATCGTCTACTCAATGTACAGGTACTTACCTGTCCACTGCCCGAACTATTATTTGTTACGAAGGTAAAAGTGCTAGCAGGCTCTAGATCTAGAGGTTGAAGTAGACACTGGTAACACCAAGGCTTGTGATTGATTATAACAAAGTTATTTATTATACTCACTGTGAACAGTGAATAAATGGAGGAAGCAAACTCACAAATGAATCTAACATGAGCTGGAATAAAACAATGAGAATCACATGATAAGTCCTTGTGCTGCTCTTACATATCATGGGTATTTGTAGTCGAAAACTAAAATAATTCTAAACATTTTGACACAGTTTTACAAAATTCTCTCATTTCCAGGTATAACCAAATTGATACTAGGGCACACCAAAATGATTACTTTACTTTTTATTTATCCTCTTGGTGCTTGGGCAGTAGATCGCCATTGAACAGAATCAGATGCCAATTTTGTCCTCTGCCCCCACGTCTATCCCTGGGTCTTCATCTCTTTTTCGATGCTTCTCCAGGTTTCTAGCAGGCGACCTCTCTTCCTTGTTGCCTGAGGGGTCCATCTGAGGGCTATTTTAGGGCCAAAATGGTTGCATCACACTAAACTTTATTTGATCATAGGCTTTCTTTTACCAGGGAATCCCCTTGGAAACTATAAGTACCTATGTTACATTATTCTTATTGTTGGGAGAATATTGATCCTCAACATCTTCTTTCATTCTTGGTTTTCATACCATTGACTAAGGTTAACTATCCTTTCAGTTGGAATCCTAGGAAAGCCAGGTCCGACATTGTGTTCCTTGGAAAAGATACTTAACACGCATTTTCCCCACTCTACCCAGGTGCAAATGGGTACAAGCATTATCTTGGGAGTAAAAACCTGCGTCAGACTAGCGTGCTGGCCAGGAGGTGATTATTGTCACCTGTTCCGCTTCACGCTATAGAAACCGGGTTAAGCTTCAGCTCTATAGGCCTAAAGGGCCTTGAAGGAACTTTTACTATCAAACATAAGTGGCATGAACTAAAGGAAAATTGGTATCTGAGCAGGCAATAGTACATATACATGATTTAGTTGAGGTTGCTGGTTTGAGAATTTCATCTTTTCAATAAGATATCTCAAGCAGTAGAAAGGAAGGATTAGAGTGGATTTGTTCTTATTTTGTTTTTGTGTTGTCTTGGTCTTTTTGCCGTTGAGAGAGAAAAAATGTAATGGTGCGCACTAGACATGTTTGACTGAATTGATGCTGAATGAGAGGGTGATGTTATAGACAATCCCACATAAGCCTCTATCCTTTATACCTATTACAGGACTTCATTGACGTGGTCACATGGTGTGAGAGTGCTGCTGATCAGAGTTTTCTTGAGGAAGAGACTTGTGATGACACAGTCCCTTCCTGCACGGCACCAGGATCGCCCAGCCGAGACTTTGTGAGTGCTATTGACTTTTACTGAAATATTTCATGATGTAGAATAAGAGCAAACCCAGCAACAACAAAAGCAAAAGCAAAAACAGAAGTAAAATATTACAAGCAACAACACTACAAACCCAAATATGCATACAAGCAATGCAAAACAAATGAAAGGCAAAAAAAAGCTAAGATAATTCTAAACATTTTGACACAGTTTTACAAAATTCTCTCCTTTCCAGGTATAACCAAAATGATACTAGAGCACACCAAAATGATTACTTTACTTTTTATTTATCCTTTTGGTGCTTGGGCAGTAGATCGCCATTGAACAGAATCAGATGCCAATTTTGTCCTCTGCCCCCACGTCCATCCCTGGGTCTTCATCTCTTTTTCGATGCCACTCCATGTTTCTAGCAGGCGACCTTTCTTCCTTGTTGCCTGAGGGGGTCCATCTGAGGGCTATTTTAGGGCCAAAATGGTTGCATCACACTAAACTTTATTTGATCATAGGCATTCTTTTACTAGGGAATCCCCTTGGAATCCACCTTTGTTACATTATTCTTATTGTTGGGAGAATATTGATCCTCAACATCTTCTTTCATTCTTGGTTTTCATACCATTGACTAAGGTTAACTATCGATGACTTAGTTCGTACAGTTTGAATTCATCGATATCATCATCATGGTCTGTAACTCTTCATGGAGTAAAAGCCACTAACGAGAGCTCTCCATATTCCCAGCTGTCCTTGTTTTGTGCTATTTTTTTCATCTCTCTTTTCTTTTCTTACCTGTTCTTTCCGCCATATGGTCTTTGATCTTCCCCTCTTCCTTTGGCGCTATGGGTTCCATGTTATCGACATCTGATTCCATTTAGTGTTAGGGGACTTGTTAGTCCAGAGGCAAGGTGTCAGCCTCTCAAGCAATAGGTAGTGGGTTTGAGCCCTACCAACGGTTGAACATTTTTTATGAGTTTTTCTAGCAAAATTTAACCCCTGGTCCAGGATGGTGGATCGACACATAGGCTACCGGAGACGGATGATAAAAAGGAGGTCCTGTGTGCAGATCACAATACTATGTGAACGTTTAAGATCCTTTGGCTGTATACAAGGCAGTCCGAGCAAAATTGAAAATTCTACCAGAAAACCCAGAGATCACCTTAGTTGTAGAAGTTGGTAAATAAAATAAAATGATAAAAAAAACAACCTGTAGTGTTTCTTCATGTTTCAGCTCCGTAACATCTGACTGATTTTACGTTTGAATTGAAAATTGAAAGCTTAGATACTGTTATTTGTTTCTCCAATTTAAGAGAGAAAAAAAAAATTCTGTATTAATGTACATCCTATCAAACATAATGGTGTCAGTGGCCGAGCAGTTAGACTGCCGGACTGGGGATCGTGAGGGCCTGAGTTGGAATCCTAGGAAAGCCAGGTCCGACATTGTGTTCCTTGGAAAAGATACTTAACACGCATTTTCCCCACTCTACCCAGGTGCAAATGGGTACAAGCATTATCTTGGGAGTAAAAACCTGCGTCAGACTAGCGTGCTGGCCAGGAGGTGATTATTGTCACCTGTTCCGCTTCACGCTATAGAAACCGGGTTAAGCTTCAGCTCTATAGGCCTAAAGGGCCTTGAAGGAACTTTTACTATCAAACATAAGTGGCATGAACTAAAGGAAAATTGGTATCTGAGCAGGCAATAGTACATATACATGATTTAGTTGAGGTTGCTGGTTTGAGAATTTCATCTTTTCAATAAGATATCTCAAGCAGTAGAAAGGAAGGGTTAGAGTGGATTTCTTCTTATTTTGTTTTTGTGTTGTCTTGGTCTTTTTGCCGTTGAGAGAGAAAAAATGTAATGGTGCGCACTAGACATGTTTGACTGAATTGATGCTGAATGAGAGGGTGATGTTATAGACAATCCCACATAAGCCTCTATCCTTTATACCTATTACAGGACTTTATTGACGTGGTCACATGGTGTGAGAGTGCTGCTGATCAGAGTTTTCTTGAGGAAGAGACTTGTGATGACACAGTCCCTTCCTGCACGGCACCAGGATCGCCCAGCCGAGACTTTGTGAGTGCTATTGACTTTTACTGAAATATTTCATGATGTAGAATAAGAGCAAACCCAGCAACAACAAAAGCAAAAGCAAAAACAGAAGTAAAATATTACAAGCAACAACACTACAAACCCAAATATGCATACAAGCAATGCAAAACAAATGAAAGGCAAAAAATAAAGAAGCAAAACTTCAATTCCCTCCCACTCAGCCCTGAGCTTCCCCCCCAGGTTTTTCTCTTTTTCCACTTCATTCCATCCCTTGCATGATAAAATCAACAAAACAAACAACAGCAATGAAAAAAACAAAAAAACAAAAGAAGATTAAGTTGTATTCTTTATCAATGTGCTGTGTTGTTTTCCAAAGGAAACGCCTTGGATATCAGCATCGGATACCGTGGCACCCCCATTTGACACTGACTGTACGCCACCTGTCCAATCTAGTGATGGGCCAGATGAGATGCCTGCAGACGACCAAGAGGAGGCGTCTGATTTGTTTAAAATGCTGACCGTCAGTGATGATGAATCGACAACTCAGGTTCGTTATTATTTTATTATGTTGATTCACATCTGTCCCACTGACATACACCTAACACCTCGACCAGATTGGAAGGTAAAAATGAGAGATACTTTAACAAGGCTTGCTGGTTGTTTTCCATTCTCCGTAAGCCAAAGACAACCGGAAGTCTTTGTTGATATAACTTTGTACCCTTCCTATAAAAGAGTGACACACACACTCGTCTGATCGTACGCTCGTTCAGTCAGCAATGTCAATATATCATGACATGAAGACATGCATTTATGACATAATACACATTGTAGTATGAGAATGGACTTGAGATGTCCTGAATGATGAGACTAGCCAACCAACCAACCAGCTATAAAGTCGCAAACTTGGGTGTGGCTCAGTGAGTCTGAGACCGTGTTATGTAGCTAAGAGCCAAAATAATTTGATCAATAGGGGGAGACTCGTGAAGGGCGGGATCGTCTACTCAATGTACAGGTACTTACTTGTCCACTGCCCGAACTATTATTTGTTACGAAGGTAAAAGTGCTAGCAGGCTCTAGATCTAGAGGTTGAAGTAGACACTGGTAACACCAAGGCTTGTGATTGATTATAATAAAGTTATTTATTATACTCACTGTGAACAGTGAATAAATGGATGAAAGCAAACTCACAAATGAATCTAACATGAGCTGGAATAAAACAACGAGAATCACATGATAAGTCCTTGTGCTGCTCTTACATATCATGGGTATTTGTAGTCGAAAACTAAAATAATTCTAAACATTTTGACACAGTTTTACAAAATTTTCTCCTTTCCAGGTATAACCAAAATGATACTAGAGCACACCAAAATGATTACTTTACTTTTTATTTATCCTCTTGGTGCTTGGGCAGTAGATCGCCATTGAACAGAATCAGATGCCAATTTTGTCCTCTGCCCCCACGTCCATCCCTGGGTCTTCATCTCTTTTTCGATGCTTCTCCAGGTTTCTAGCAGGCGACCTCTTCTTCCTTGTTCCCTGAGGGGTCCATCTGAGGGCTATTTTAGGGCCAAAATGGTTGCATCACACTAAAATTTGATTTATTTGATCATAGGCATTCTTTTACTAGGGAATATCGAATCCCATTCTTGGTTTTCATACCAAACTATTAAGTACCTATGTTACATATATTCTTATTGTTGGAGAAAAGCCATTGATCCTCAACATCTTCTTTCATTCTTGGTTTTCATACCATTGACTAAGGTTAACTATCCTTACAGTTGGAATCCTCCTGGTCCAGGGTGGAAACACATTGCCAGGTCCGACATTGTGTTCCTTGGAAAAGATAAAATCCTAACCCAGACACCTTATTTGTCCAACCTGTAGTATTTCTTCATGTTTCAGCCCAACATCTGGTTTGAATTGAATGGGATACAATTTGTTTCATTATCTTGGGAGTAAAAACATAATGGTGTCAGACTGGCAGCGTGCTGGCCAGGAGGTGATGAGTTGGAATCCTAGGAAAGCCCGACATTGTGTTCCGGAAAAGATACTTAACTTTTCCCCACTCTAGAAATGGGTTTGGGAGTAAAAACTTCAGACTCTAGGAGGTGATTATTGGTTCCTAAAGGGCCTTGAAGGAACTTTTACTATCAAACATAAGTGGCATGAACTAAAGGAAAATTGGTATCTGAGCAGGCAATAGTACATATACATGATTTAGTTGAGGTTGCTGGTTTGAGAATTTCATCTTTTCAATAAGATATCTCAAGCAGTAGAAAGGAAGGGTTAGAGTGGATTTGTTCTTATTTTGTTTTTGTGTTGTCTTGGTCTTTTTGCCGTTGAGAGAGAAAAAATGTAATGGTGCGCACTAGACATGTTTGACTGAATTGATGCTGAATGAGAGGGTGATGTTATAGACAATCCCACATAAGCCTCTATCCTTTATACCTATTACAGGACTTCATTGACGTGGTCACATGGTGTGAGAGTGCTGCTGATCAGAGTTTTCTTGAGGAAGAGACTTGTGATGACACAGTCCCTTCCTGCACGGCACCAGGATCGCCCAGCCGAGACTTTGTGAGTGCTATTGACTTTTACTGAAATATTTCATGATGTAGAATAAGAGCAAACCCAGCAACAACAAAAGCAAAAGCAAAAACAGAAGTAAAATATTACAAGCAACAACACTACAAACCCAAATATGCATACAAGCAATGCAAAACAAATGAAAAGCAAAAAATAAAGAAGCAAAACTTCAATTCTCTCCCACTCAGCCCTGAGCTTTCCCCCCAGGTTTCTCTCTTTTTCCACTTCATTCCATCCCTTGCATGATAAAATCAACAAAACAAACAACAGCAATGAAAAAAACAAAAAAAAAAACAAAAGAAGATTAAGTTGTATTCTTTATCAATGTGCTGTGTTGTTTTCCAAAGGAAACGCCTTGGATATCAGCATCGGATACCGTGGCACCCCATTTGACACTGACTGTACGCCACCTGTCCAATCTAGTGATGGGCCAGATGAGATGCCTGCAGACGACCAAGAGGAGGCGTCTGATTTGTTTAAAATGCTGACCGTCAGTGATGATGAATCGACAAGTCAGGTTCGTTATTATTTTATTATGTTGATTCACATCTGTCCCACTGACATACATCTAACACCTCGATCAGATTGGAAGGTAAAAATGAGAGATACTTTAACAAGGCTTGCTGGTTGTTTTCCATTCTCCATAAGCCAAAGACAACCGGAAGTCTTTGTTGATATAACTTTGTACCCATCATACAAAAGAGTGACACACACACTCGTCCAATAGTACACTCGTTCAGTCAGCAATGTCAATATATCATGACATGAAGACATGCATTTATGACATAATACACATTGTAGTATGAGAATGGACTTGAGATGTCCTGAATGATGAGACTAGCCAACCAACCAACCAGCTATAAAGTCGCAAACTTGGGTGTGGCTCAGTGAGTCTCAGACCGTGTTATGTAGCTAAGAGCCAAAATAATTTGATCAATAGGGGGGGACTTGAAGGGCGGGATCGTCTACTCAATGTACAGGTACTTACCTGTCCACTGCCCGAATTATTATTTGTTACGAAGGTAAAAATGCTAGCAGGCTCTAGATCTAGAGTTTGAAGTAGACACTGGTAACACCAAGGCTTGTGATTGATTATAATAAAGTTATTTATTATACTCACTGTGAACAGTGAATGGATGGATGAAGCAAACTCACAAATGAATCTAACATGAGCTGGAATAAAACAACGAGAATCACATGATAAGTCCTTGTGCTGCTCTTACATATCATGGGTATTTGTAGTCGAAAACTAAGATAATTCTAAACATTTTGACACAGTTTTACAAAATTCTCTCCTTTCCAGGTATAACCAAAATGATACTAGAGCACACCAAAATGATTACTTTACTTTTTATTTATCCTCTTGGTGCTTGGGCAGTAGATCGCCATTGAACAGAATCAGATGCCAATTTTGTCCCTGCCCCCACGTCCATCCCTGTGTCTTCATCTCTTTTTTGATCGATGCTTCTCCAGGTTTCTAGCAGGCGACCTCTTCCTTGTTGCCTGAGGGGGTCCATCTGAGGGCTATTTTAGGGCCAAAATGGTTGCATCACTAAACTTTGTTTGATCATAGGCATTCTTTTACTAGGGGAATCCCTTGGAAACTATAAGTACCTTTGTTACATTATTCTTATTGTTGGGAGAATATTGATCCTCAACATCTTCTTTCATTCTTAGTTTTCATACCATTGACTAAGGTTAACTATCGATGACTTAGTTCATTGTGTTCAAAAAAATTCATCGATTTTCATCATCATGGTCTGTAACTTTCATGGAGTAAAAACCCACTCAACTAGCGTCTCCATGATTCCCAGCTGTCCCTGTCTTGTGCTTATTTCTATCCATCTTGAAGGACTTTTCTTTTCTTACCTGTTCTTTCCGCCATATGGTCTTTGATCTTTGAGGTCTTCCTTTGGCGCTTCATCTTTTCAATAACGACATATCTCAAGTGTTAGTGGACTTGTTAGTCAGAGTGGATTTGTTCTTATTTTAGTTTTGTGTTGTCTTGGTCTTTTTTGCCAGAGAGAGAAAAAAATGTAATGGTGCGCACTAGACATGTTTGACTGAATTGATGCTGATAGTGGGTGATGTTATAGACAATCCCACATAAGCCTCTATCCTTTATACCTATTTTTAGACTTCATTGACGTGGTCCAGGATGGTGGATGACACATTTTCTTGAGGAAGAGACTTGATGATGAAAGGAGGTCCTGTGTGCAGATCACAATACTATGTGAACGTTAAAGATCCTTTGGCTGTATACAGGGCAGTCCAAAAGAGCAAAATTGAAAATCCTACAAGAAAACCCAGATCACCTTAGTTGTGGAAGTTGGTAAATAAAATAAAATGATAAAAAAACAACCTGTAGTATTTCTTCATGTTTCAGCTCCGTAACATCTGACTGATTTTACGTTTGAATTGAAAATTGAAAGCTTAAGATACAGTTATTTGTTTCCCCAATTTAAGAAAAAAGAAAAAATTCTGTATTAATGTACATCAAAACAAAAGAAAAAAATTCTGTATTAATTATACATCCTATCAAACATAATGGTGTCAATGGCCGTCAGCAGTTAGACTGCCGGACTGGGGATCATGAGGGCCGAGTTGGAATCCTAGGAAAGCCAGGTCCGACATTGTGTTCCTTGGAAAAGATACTTAACACGCATTTTCCCCACTCTACCCAGGTGTAAATGGGTCCAAGCATTATCTTTGGAGTAAAAACCTGCGTCAGACTAGCGTGCTGGCCAGGAGGTGATTATTGTCACCTGTTCCTTCACGCTATAGAAAACCAGGTTAAGCTTCAGCTCTATAGGCCTAAAGGGCCTTGAAGGAACCTTTACTATCAGACATAAGTGGCATGAACTAAAGGAAAATTGGTATCTGAGCAGGCAATAGTACATATACATGATTTAGTTGAGGTTGCTGGTTTCAGAATTTCATCTGTTCAATAAGATATCTCAAGCAGTAGAGAGGAAGGGTCGAGTGGATTTCTTCTTATTTTGTTTTTGTGTTGTCTTGATCTTTTGGCTGATGAGAGAGAAAAAAAATTTAATGGTGCGCACTAGACATGTTTGACTGAATTGATGCTGAATGAGAGGGTGATGTTATAGACAATCCCATAAGCCTCTATCCTTTATACCTATTACAGGACTTCATTGACGTGGTCACATGGTGTGAGAGTGCTGCTGATCAGAGTTTTCTTGAGGAAGAGACTTGTGATGACACAGTCCCTTCCTGCATGGCACCAGGATCGCCCAGCCGAGACTTTGTGAGTGCTATTGACTTTTACTGAAATATTTCATGATATAGAATAAGAGCAAACTCAGCAACAACAAAAGCAAAAGCAAAAAACAGAAGTAAAATATTACAAGCAACAACACTACAAACCCAAATATGCATACAAGCAATGCAAAACAAATAAAGAAGCAAAACTTCAATTCCCTCCCACTCAGCCCTCAGCTTCTCTCCCAGGTTTCTCTCTTTTTCCACTTCATTCCATCCCTTGCATGATAAAATCAACAAAACAAACAACAGCAATGAAAAAGAAAGAAAACAAAAGAAGATTAAGTTGTATTCTTTATCAATGTGCTGTGTTGTTTTCCAAAGGAAACGCCTTGGATATCAGCATCGGATACCGTGGCACCCCCATTTGACACTGACTGTACGCCACCTGTCCAATCTAGTGATGGGCCAGATGAGATGCCTGCAGACGACCAAGAGGAGGCGTCTGATTTGTATGAAATCCCTGCTGTCAATGATGATGAAGCGACAACTCAGGTTCGTTATTATTTTATTATGTTGGTTCACATCTGTCATGTTTGACATACACCTGACACCCTGATCAGATTGGAAGGTAAAAATGAGAGATACTTTAACAAGGCATGCTGGTTGTTTTCCGTTTGCCAAAGACAACCAGAAGTCTTTATTGATATAACTTTGTACCCTTCATATAAAAGAGTGACACACACACTCGTCCGATCGTATACTCGTTCAGTCAGCAATGTCAATATATTATAACATCAAGACATACATTTATGACCATAATACACATTACATTACGAGATTGGATTTCAGATGTCCTAAATGATGAGACTAGCCAACCAACCAAACCAGTAATATAAGTCGCAAACTTGGGTGTGGCTCAGTGTGTCTCAGGCCATATAATGTAGTTAAGAGCCAAAACAATTGGTCGATAGGAGGGATGGGGGTCTCTTGCTCTGAAGATCATCTGTCGTTGAGATTTGGTATTATTTTGCTTTCTGTCAACTTGAATTGTGATGACACGGTTTCTTATTACAACAGAGAGAGAGAGACAGAGAGAGAAACACTGACTGACAGTGACAAGATTAAAAGAGTCGTGACCTGTGGGCTATATGTGGCTCAGACCATATAACGCAGTTAAGAGCTAAACCACCTGATCAAGAGGGTCAAGGAGACACAAAACAAATAGTATCGTTGCTTTCCGTAAATTTGAATTGTACATGTAGTTATCCAAAGTAAATACAAACCACCTCCGTATCCACATAAACATTTTTTTTCCTAAGTGAGCTGTATTTTAGATAAGCCAATTCATCATTGATTATTTTTGTTTGTGACTAATGTATACCCGGTATCATTATCGATATACCAATTCATTTTCTCATCTTCATTGCCTTGTGTTTTGTCTTCATTACAGGACTTCCTGGATATGGCCATGCCTTCGGCTGCCGCAGCTAGTCAGCATTACCCAGATGACACTCTGTCTATCTCTTCTGATCTAAACTCAACATCCTCAGACGAAGACGTTGTGAGTGATTCTACCATTCATTTACAAAAACATTTTTATTGATTTACAAAACAGAAGAATTGTTTATTTACGATGAAGAAATCAAAGTATAGTTTAAAAAAATTAAAGAAACAAATAAATTGCATTCTCTAGCAGCCACTTCATGAATTTGTTATCTAGGGGGTGTTTCTCAACATACCAAGAAGTGTTTAGTGGAGCTGTATTAGTTTGGTATAATTCAGGGTATCATCAGGGTTGTAGCCTTCAGCCCTTCAATTAAAAAAATAGAACTAATTCCTATGGCAAAGCCTCTTAAGTAAACGCATTATCTAGACCAATGCACAAGGTTTTTGGTGAGAGATTAAAACAAACAATTGCAAAACGGTGACCAACCAAACAAGAAAGTAAAGTCTATCTGTTGCCTTACAGTTGTTTTTTATTTCTTCATTCTTTGCATTTGTCTCGACTTTATTTTAAAAATTATTTTTAGCATCAATATATTTTCTATGTTCATTGCCCTTCTCTCATCACTCGTTCAGTAAAATTCTTTTCAAAATTCCTACAGGAGCCTTCATGGATGTCGCAGGCGGTGTCCCATCGTCAGATTTCTCTGAATTTCAGCTGGATTTGAAGACGGTTCCTGAGGTATGTATTTTTGTATGTTCTATTTATTGATTTGTACACCCATTTCCATAATAATCCTTTAAAACATAGAAAACCCTAAAGATACAGTGGTGACCGCATTTAGACGAAAGTAAGTCAGTGGCAATTTATTTTGGCTGTTTGGAGGAGGGAGGGGGTGTCGTCTCGTTTTATCTTATGTCAATGTGCTGTGGGAGGGGGTGGGGGGTGTCTTCTCGTTTTATCTTATGTCAATGTGCTGTGGGAGGGGTGGGGGGTGTCTTCTTGTTTTATCTTATGTCAATGTGCTGTGGGAGGGGGTGGGGGTGTCTTCTCGTTTTATCTTATGTCAATGTGCTGTGGGAGGGGTGGGGGGTGTCTTCTCGTTTTATCTTATGTCAATGTGCTGTGGGAGGGGGGTGGGGGGTGTCTTCTCGTTTTATCTTATGTCAATGTGCTGTGGAGGGGTGGGGGGTGTCTTCTTGTTTTATCTTATGTCAATGTGCTGTGGGAGGGGTGGGGTGTCTTCTCGTTTTATCTTATGTCAATGTGCTGTGTCTTCTTGTTTTATCTGCTGTTTACTTCATTTGAAGTGTTTTTGTTGTACTTTAAAAAAATTTAATATTCAGTGCATTATTAAGATAATCTTACATAATGCTATTATTTATGCTATATTTCTCGGAATTTCATGATCATCTTTCACTGAAATGGGGACTTGGGGGTTCAGAGGCAAGGGTCATGGGTTCGTTCCCAACAGTTTTTTATTTCTAATAAAACCCACCCCATGCTCCAGGTAGGTGGATTAACATCTAGTCCCATTGGAAATGGACAATAAAAAGGTGGGCCCGGGTGCAGATCACAACACTCTGTGCACATTAAAGATCTCTTGACTGTTAACTGCCCGGGCAAAATAAAAATAAAAAATTACCAAAAACCTTAGCGCCAATATCAAATCATTGGGGGGAAAAAAGAGGTTTTATTGGTAAACTTTTTAGTCTATTATCTTCTTTCTTGCTTCAGACTGCATGTCGAACCAGTGTGAATTTAGAAATCAAATCTAATGAAAATCTTCTTTCAGGAAAGAAAAGTGGAAAAATCAGTAGCGAGTGGTAGAAAGATGTCGAAAGGGGCTTGTGAGGACATCAATTTTCAGTGGCTAACAACACTGATAACGATGAGTGACCGGTAACATGAGATCTCACTGATTAGATTTATTTACCTAGCACAGCCTTCAAATGTTTTGTTCTACTATTTTATGTATGTGTTTTTCACATTTACAGACTGTTCAAGAATCTGACGATGGATGGGAGACCTTGTCTTTCCCAGACTTTGCCACGAACAATCCATTAGATGGACCATCTTTTCCAGACTCCCCCAAAGAAGGAGAATCAGAAAGACCACATTTCCCAGACTTCCTCATGCAAAAACAATCGGATAACCCACCGTGGCCAGACTTCCCCAAGGAAGGACAATCCGCAAGACTACCATGTCAAGATTTCCTCAAAGAAGAAGAATCAGAAAGACCACCTTGTTGCCCATACTTCCCAAAAGAAGAAGAATCGGAAAGACCGTCAGTATCCATACTTCCGAAAAGAATCGAAAGACCACCGTATCCGTTCTTCCCAAAAAGAGAATCAGAAAGACCACCATATCGATACTTCCCATACGTAGCAGAATCGGAAGGACCACCAAACTTCCTAAACGAAGAAGAATCAGAAGAAGAAGAATCGGAAGAAGAAGAATCGGAAAGACCATTGTATCCATACTTCCCAAAAGAAGATTCGAGAAGACCACCGTTTCCCATTCTTCCCAAAAGAAGAAGAATCGGAAAGACCACAGTATCCATACTTCCCACAAGAAGAAGAATCGGAAAGACCACAGTATCCATACTTCCCACAAGAAGAAGAATCGGAAAGACCACAGTATCCATACTTCCCACAAGAAGAAGAATCGGAAAGACCACAGTATCCATACTTCCCACAAGAAGAAGAATCGGAAAGACCACAGTATCCATACTTCCACAAGAAGAAGAATCGAAAGACCACAGTATCCATACTTCCCACAAGAAGAAGAATCGGAAAGACCACCTTACCCAGACTTTCCGAATGAAGCTCCATCGGAAGGACAATGTCTTCCTGAAAATTCCGATCTTGGGGCATCCAACTTCGAAGATGAACATGATGGCATGCCAATGCCTTTTGAGCATGAACGGGTGAGTGAAAACCATTTGAAACCAGCAAATTCATTCCACTCGAATAGCGTCATCGATTGTGATGACCATGCAATTATTATTACCAAGCAAAACCAAATCAAACAAGACTAGACCAGAAATAAACAGACAAAAGTGAATCAATAGTTAATTTTAGCAACAAAAAATCACCAATGAGCCAAAGAAGAATACAAAAAGATAGCCTAATTACAGGTCAGTGTCATTTTATCATCCATCTGTCATAGAAAGGGGACTTGGTACTCCAGAAGCAAGCTGTCAGCCTCTCAACCAAAAGGTAGAAAATTGTTCTCTATTTCTCGTGTGCAGATAGCACCATGGCTGTTTACAGGGCAGTCCGGGCAAAATTAAGAATCTACTAAAATCCCCGAGATCACCTTAGTTGTGGATGCGGGTAAATCAAATCAAATCAAGTAATACAAGCTTGACATTTATTGACTTTTAATTGACAAAGTTTTAATATTACATTCTCTTCTATTAGAGATTAGTTCCGGAATCTGACATGATAATTTTTCTGTATTCCCTTTTATTGTTAAAATAGCTTTGGAACTCGAGTATTTCGTCTTTACATTGTCCTTTTATTACTTTTGTGCCTTGTAGGAACCATCCTTCAGCTAGAGAAGCTTTTGATTTGATTTTGATTGGATTTCTACCCACACCCACAACTCAGTGACCTCAGAATTTTTGGTAGGGTCTCTAATATTGACCGGACTGCCTGTAAACAGCCAAGGACCTTTAACGTGCACAAAGTGTTTTGATCTGCACAGGGGACCTCCTGTATATCGGCTGTCTCTATTGGGATTAGGTGTTGATCCACCTCCCTGGACCAGGGAGGAGGAGATAGGAAGTCTTACTCAGGTTTTATTGGTAAAAGTTTGCAACCCACGGGGGCTTGAACCCACAACCTTTTGGGTTGAGAGGCTGACACATTGCCTCCAGACTACCAAGTCCTGTTGGAGAGGCCACCGTAGTCAGAGATGGGAGATGTCAAACCCATTATTTATCATGATCATGTCAACTGTGTTTGTGTACTGCAGTAAAATTCTATTATCTCATGGTCATCATAATCATGATTGTCGTCATAAATGTTGTTTTCATCCTGATCACTATAATCATCATCAAATGTTCATAGGAAAGATTAACACCAAGGATGATGAATTTGTTTTTTGTTATCAATGTTGCAGCTGATGAGGAGGATGATGTAATGGCGATGCTCATAATGTCATAGTGAAGATAATGCAACAATGGTCGAAACAAGAACTGTAGTGATAACAATGATATTTATACTAATACTAGTACTAATTCAAATTAATAACAATAATAACAATGATGATAATAATAATATTAATATGATGATGATGAAGATTAGGATGAGGATTAGGATAAGTATAATGAGGATTAGGATAAGGATGATGAGGATTAGGATAAGGATGATGAGGATTAGGATAAGTATGATGAGGATTAGGATAAGGATGATGAGGATTAGGATAAGTATGATGAGGATTAGGATAAGTATGGTGAGGATTAGGATAAGTATGGTGAGGATTAGGATAAGTATGATGAGGATTAGGATAAGTATGATGAGGATTAGGATAAGGATGATGAGGATTAGGATAAGTATAATGAGGTTAGGATAAGTATGATGAGGATTAGGATAAGGATGATGAGAATTAGAATGATTAAGATGGTACAATGTAGTAATAATATATTTTATTTCCTATGTTCAGATAAATCAAATAATCTTCATTGTTTAAGTTGGTCCATGTTACACTAATGACCATAATATGACTTGTGCTGAATTTCATAAATTTGTTTGAGGTGATAAAATTATTGTAATGACATAAGAATGTTATTATGCTTTGGCACTTGAATAGTTTGATCAAAGGAAATGTTAAGTTTGAGGCTATAAAATTGTTAAGATTAAAATGGTATTATGCTTAGGGTCAATTTTCATTTCATAAAAATGAACATACTTCACCTGGCTTCCCTTCTCTTATAATCATTTGCATGACTTATTAATTTTGTATAATAAATACAATTTCTTTCCCATTCTTGTTTGTTATTCAGGAAGACGTAGGTCCACCAGGGGCTGAGACGAGGATATATTGGCCACTTGTCTTTTGGGAATTGTTTGGAATCGCTTGAAAACCTGAGGATTGACATAGCGCAATGGGAAGAACAATATCTGTTTGCTGACATGTCTGCTTCTCAAAGTGGACAACAGGGGAACACTGTTAATGCCACCATGGATGTCCTGTTTGAGGGACTTCCCAATGAGAGCAGACCACACCAACCCTCGCCAGAGGATAATGAAAGCGACGAAGAGGTGACCATGATAATAACCAGTGGATTTCACCCATCCACCGCCTCATCCTTTCCGTCATTGTACGACATCAGGAGGATAGGCCTCCATCTACAGATTGATTTATTTTTTGTCATTTTCATCTGTTGTTTCTTTCTTTTCAAAATCATATTATCAAATTTTGAGACATGTCCCGAGAAGGACAGTTAGACAAGATGCAAGTGGTGAATAATGTAAATGTGTATATTGTGTAAAATATTGACATATTTTTTAATTGGTAATAAAAAAACATCATTTCTGTAACGATTTCCATGGATAGATTCATGCTCTATTCTCTCGATTTACAATGTTAACAGGCAAAAGAAAAGGGCATTTTCGGATCTAAATATTTTACATTAAACAGGAAGGGGGGACCCCCAGGGACAAAGTTGAAGAAGACGAAGACAAACATACATAAAAAAACTAGGCCACTAATTAAACATCATGACAACTTCCTCTAATGACAATGTCAGCCTTGACACATGAAGAAGATAATCAATTAATGGCTTGCCCTCCTGAAAAGATGCTTGTAAAATAAAGTCCCACATCACATGGCCAACATTCACCACTCTTATGTGAACGAGAAGCTTTCGTGAAAGTCGGTCGTTGGATAATTGTGATGGGCAGTGGAGGGTTAAAGATTGAGATAAAATATACAGGTATGGTTTTGGTCATATACAAAGGACAATTTTATAGATGATTTGGTTACCTACCATCAGTACAATTTATGATATTCATGCAATATAAGATGTTGCTTGCTATTTTTATCAACAATTTTTGCTGCATTGTTTTGGATAATTTGGAATCATGCTATCAAGGTTTTTGGAAGATTAACCAAATTTTAGCAGTCTGTTTTTGAGAGGACGTAAGAGGGTCAAAAAATTTTCTGTGACATCCAAGTGAGGTATTGTCGGACATGGCTTATATTTGCAATTTGGAAGTTCAAAGCTTTACATAACTGATTTGCAATTTCATATAAAAGTCATGATTGACAATGACACCTAAATTCTTGGCTTCGCTTGCACATTCAATTTTGTGCTCATTTGTTATTAGTTTCGAAGAGGTGACTTGATCAGTCATATTTGGATTATCAATGATCATGAATTCAGTCTTCTGTTCATTTCATTGCAGTTTGTTGCTAGACATCCACATCTTCAAATCTTTTTTAAGACCTGGGCAAATTCTTTGATGTTACATGAACAGTATATCTGGGTGTTATTTGTGTGTAAATGGTATTCCAGATCATAAAATGTAATTATTTTGATCTCTGATTGGGTGTAAAAGAGACCAAGAACAGATCCTTTAGGTACACCATATTTCAAGATCTTTTGTTCAGAAAAATCATGACCGATATTAACTAATTGGTACCAACCAGTCAAATATGATTCAAACCAAAGTAAAACAGTCCCCTGAAAGTATGTTTTAAGCCGTTTTAGAATAAGTTATGATCGATTGTATCAAGCGCTGCGGAGAGGTCAAGAAGGACCAATATGCAAATATTTCTTTTATCGAATTCATTTAGAATGTCGGTTGAGATTCTTAAAAGGAGAGTAAATCTATCAATGCTTTCATTAGCTCTGTTTTAAAAATCAGAAAGTGACCTTTAGTATAATATCATCATGCTATGTAATGAACTAAATAAAATATCACTCACAACTGATACAGTGGTTTCTTAGTTAACCACAGTTAAAGTGGACAGACCCAGCTTTTAATAAAGAGATCATAATCCAACATGATATATGGGCATGCTTATTATTATTATTTTCTTCTTCTTCTTCTTCTTCTTCTTCTTCTTCTTCTTCTTCTTCTTCTTCTTCTTCTTCTTCTTCTTCTTCTTCTTCTTCTTCTTCTTCTTCTTCTTCTTCTTCTTATTATTATTATTATTATTATTATTATTATTATTATTATTATATAAAAGATTATGTTTAGAATCTAGAAATGTGTGTTAATCAATGCTTGTATGAGAAATAATACAAACCATCATGAAATGAATTAATAAAGATCACACAAGCTAATCAACTATGTTAGCTGTTTTCATTTTACCTCCCTTCCCTGTCTTTGTTTATACATGTACCATTTCTTTTTTCTCTTTTTCTTTCTCTCTCTGTCTCTCTCTGTCTCTGTCTCTCTCTCTGTCTCTGTCTCTGTCTCTCTCTCTCTCTCTCTCTCTCTCTCTCTCTCTCTCTCTCTCTCTCTCTCTCTCTCTCTCTCTCTCTCTCTCTCTCTCTCTCTCTCTCTCTCTCCCTCTTTCTCTCGCTCCCTCTCTCGCTCGCTCTCTCTCTCTCTCTCTCTCTCTCTCTCTCTCTCTCTCTCTCTCTCTCTCTCTCCCTCTCTTTCTCTCTCCCTCTCTCTCTCTCTCTCTCTCGCTCTCCGCCCCCCTCCGTCTCTCCCTCTCTGTTTCTCTTCTTATCATCGTTGTTGACAAATTTGGTCGAGCAATTATTGTCCGAATACTTTTTAAATTTGGTGTATCGCTTTGTTCGTCATTCGTGGTGTCTTTAGATTATAAGTTAGTGTTCGTGCTGGACGGGGTTCAGTTTAGGCCGTTGACATTTTCTAAGTTAGTCGGTTGTGTGTACAGAAGGGTGGCATTGTTAGATACCGGCAAAATGCCAAGAAGAAGAAAAAGATGAAAAAGAAGAATGAGGAGGAGGCGTAGGGGGAGACGGAGGAGAGAAAACAAGTGAAGGAAAGAAGAAGAAACAGGAGGAAGAAGAAGGAGGATACGGAAGGAGGAAAAGACTAAGGAGAAAGAGAAGATGATAAGGAGGAGAGAGGAGGAAGAAGAAGTGTAGGAAGAAAATGAGGAAAAAGGATGAGGAGAAGAAAAAGGAGAAGAAAAGAAAAAGAGGAAGAGGAAAAAGGAGGAAGAAAAAGAGGAAGAAGAGAAGAGGAAGAAGAAAAAGAGGAAGGAAAAAGAGAAGGAAGAAAAAGAGGAAGGAAAAATGATGAGAAAGAAAAAGAAAAAGAGGACAATGATGAGGAAGAAGAAGAGGAAGAGGAAAAGAGGAAGAGGAAAAGAGGAGGAGAAGAAGAGGAGGAAGAAAAGGGGAGAAAGAGGAAGAGGAAACAGATGAGGAAAAAGTAGGGACGAGGAAAAAGAGAAGGAAGAAGAGGAAGAGGAGAAGAGGAGGAGGAGAAGAAGAGGAGGAAGAGAAAGAACATGAGAAGGAGAAAGAGGAAGAGGAGGAGGAGGAGGAGAAATAACATGATGAGGAGGAAGAAAAGGAGGAGGGGACAAAGAAGGGAAAGAGGAAGAGGAGATAGAGGAGGAGGAGGAGAAGGAGGAGGAAGAGGAGATCGAGGAAGAGAAGAAAGTGCTGCCTGGGGTTGTTGGTTTAGTGTTACACAGGGGCGGGAGTGGATGATTTATATTTATTTCATGAATTACTTATGCCTTTCACCTGACTGAAGTCGGCAGGAAAGGAAAGAAGAAAAATGGAAACAATTCACTGGATCAGGTATACGCTGGGTCGCTGATCACTTGAGTAGCTTTTTTGTGTTTTAAAATTTTCATACAACTAATTTAGCCACCGTACACAAGACTACATCCGTGGTTGATACAAAGACCCACGGATATCCATGTGAATAATGAATGATGCATTTTTCCTTCGTTCTTGCCATGGTTCTCTTAGGAACATTTGGTTTGTATTGGGTTGGGTTGATCTTATGGGGCATCGGAACGTAATTAATTTATTTCACTTTGGGGAAGACCACTCACTGCTTCTAAAAGTGTATCAAGAAAAGGGGAGCAACTCATTGGATATTGGTGTGCTTTCTGAAAAAAAAAGCTGTTTTTGTTGAGGATGGAAAGCAACTATTGTTTAGGTGAAATAAGGCCATCATATACCTTCATAGGCTCGCATAGTTAGTTACCGGTGGGGGAAATGATTTAAATTGTAGATCTAATCTGTGTAATTTATCATTCTTTTTTCTTTGTGTTGTGTAATTTCGAGGTGAAAATTGTTACCATCCGAGCAAGGAAAATCACATCGACTTTGTGTAATTGTTTTCCCCTTGGATATCTGGATTCGTACAAAACTACTGTCAACTCGGAGGACTGATACGGTCAGGTAAGTTAAGTTCCTTCAAGGCCAATACGACTACGGCCCATAGAGCCGGGATTCATTTATGTGAAGCGGAACAGGTGATAATAACCACCCCCTATGGACAGGACGCTAGTCTGAAGCAGATTTTACTTCTCGGTCGAATGGGTAAAATGCGTATGAAGTGTCTTTCCGAAGGAAACATAATTTAGCTAATTACGAATATTATCATTGTAATCTAGTTAATTGAGAACATTATCATTATAATTTAGCTAATTGAGAACATTATCATTATAATCTAGCTATTTGAGAACAATATCATTGTAATCTAGCTAATTGAGAACAATATCATTGTAATCTAGCTGTTTGAGAACATTATCATTATAATCTAGCTATTTGAGAACAATATCATTGTAATCTAGCTATTTGAGAACAATATCGTTGTAATCTAGCTAATTGAGAACATTATCATTATAATCTAGCTATTTGAGAACATTATCATTGTAATCTAGCTAATTGAGAACATTATCATTATAATCTAGCTATTTGAGAACATTATCATTGTAATCAATCTAGCTATTTGAGAACAATATCATTGTAATCTAGCTAATTGAGAACATTATCATTATAATCCTAGCTAATTGAGACATTATCATTGTAATCTAGCTAATTGAAAACATTATTATTGCAATCTAGCTAATGAGAACATTATCATTATAATCTAGCTAATTGAGAACATTATTATTGTAATCTAGCTAATTGAGAACATTATTATTATAATCAAGATAATTGCGAACATTTCAAAATGGTCTCGATCTAGAGTAGTAAAAGTTGGACAAATGGCTATATCTTAAGCCTTTGCTAAGCAAGAAGTGACGAAATACAATAATTTAAAAAGTAGTAGTAGATAAGAACTCACGTATCTTGACGTACCGTACAGTAAAACAAGGTTTGGTTTCGAATGATCCTCTATATTTACCGTAATTATAATCATCAAAGAAATTTCAATTACATCTCGAGTATAGACTGCGGACTTACATGTCGATATCTGTCTAGGAATTCAGATGTAAAGTTGAAAGTTGAATGAGACTTACCTTGGTAAATTGAAAATTGAATGAAATGTTGTTTCATTAGCTCACTGTCATATATTACATGTATGTAAAAAGTTATAGGCTAGGGTTATAGTTAATAAGGCTGGGCAAAGTAGCTCACATGACATTTTGTTAAGGAAACAAAATTTCATTCAAATTTCAACTCACTAAGGTAAGTTTCATAGCATATGAAAATGATAAAATCTCTAATTCGATACTTTTGACCTAATCTTCGAGATTTAGCTGCCGCCCCTTCCCCCCCCTTAAACTTTCAATTTATTTAATTAACACTGTGTCGTCATGGCTTCCTTGAGATTTCAAAGACAACAAAACTTCGAAATCTGACAAACAGACAGCACTAAAAATACATACCGTGCTAGCTCCGTGGATAATGCTTTTCCCATACTCAAATTGAGGAAAGGATTCTGTTGGACATTCCTATTATAGAAATTCCTGAAAGTCGATGCTTTTGTCCATCCCGTTGTTCTACGTATGGCATCCATAATGATCCACAGATTCAAGGCTTTGGAACTTGAAGCCATCCTGGTACTATGAGATGTAAATGATTGTGTTGTTGGTATCAACACCAGCAAGGGATAACACTTCCTTAATCCATTGACTTATGGTTTGTGTACTCACTTTCTTGTGAGGTTTCGTATGAAAGTCAATTTTTCTTCTCATTTTGACAAATAGCTTTAGTTTAGGATACGTATTCTTGCAAGAAGAGAATAAATATATAATTCTCCTGAATCAGCCGTAGGGAAAAACAATAATTGAGTTCCCATTCCCGGTTTGATTTGCTTAATGAACTTTCTTATTTCAAACCTAATACAGTATCTCGTGTATGCATATGATCCAATGGCACAAGGTGAATTGACTGAGCTCTACTGCCTGATACAAGGGCAACAAGGATGACAACTTTCAAACCAATTTCCTTCACATTGAGATAGTGAGAGGAAAAAACATGCCGATAGAAAATTTAAAACTACAGAGAAGTCCCATGTTTGTGTCTGGGAATGGCCGATTTCAAATTAAACAGGCCTTTCATAAATCGTGGAATGTCTGGGTGAATAGATCTTTTTTCTGTCCATTTCTACAATATTAGTTCAAGCACTTATGGTCGTATTTATACTACTTTAAGACAAACCTTGGTCTTACAATTCTGTAAGGAACATAAGAACATTTTTTTTAACACTCGATGAGATGGGATTAACATTCTTCCCTTTGACAAAAAAGACTGCCATTTTCTAATACCTCCCGTTTGGAGGTAGCTTCCCCTCCATGAGGCACACACGATGTATGTCAATTGTTCCGTCTGAAAAGTCTTTGGTTTGGAAATCGTCCTTGATAAATGGAAAGCTGCCAGACAAAGCTTCTCCCCATTGGATGCAGATTTCCTGTTGTTGCATTGTGAATGTGACTCCTTTGAATCCTATTTGGAACATCCACTAATAGATGTCATAGCGTGGGGAAACATGGCTGTCGACCAAAGGGGTGCGATTAGATTCCCTTCCACCTGTTCCAATTCTATTTTCTGTACAAAGATGTTGATAAACAAACAAGAGGAAAAGCGTACACGTTTCCAGGGCATCTCCCTGAAAATGCGTCAATGAAAGTTGTTGCCCCGTTGGCGTTACAAAGGTGAGAATTTGGTTATTTATCCTTTAAGCAAACAGATCCATCGATGGTTCAAAAGAATACATCTCCATTATTCTAGAAAAAGTGTAAGGATTTAACTCCCACTCTTTATTACTATTATCTTTCCGATTTTCTGCGTTGGCTTGCACACTATCCCTTCCCGCCAGGTATTCTGCCGACATCCGCATACCATTTTCATGGATCCACACCCAAATTTGTTTTGCCATTTCGTTGCAACCTGACGATTTGGTACCACCTTTTAATTTATATACACCACAATGGTAGTGTTATATGATATCATTCGAAGGTTTTTTTCCCTTTTCGCTAAAGCAGATAGCTTTAATTCCTATTAGCACTGCTTTCATATCTAAGGCATTAATACTAAGTGATTTCTCATCCGAACTCTAAACCCCTCTAGTACGTTTATCCTTGGACAAAACGGCTCTCCATCAAACGGAAGGGCTGGCATGTCTCTAGAAAGATAATTGGATCTGATCTTCTTAAAAGTAAGGGAGTGAGAAACATCTTTTCCCCACCACAGAATATTGTCTATACCCATTTTTCTTGTCTTCAACCTCTTATCAAAATCGCCTTTATTATCTCTCAAGTCTTGAATTTTCTCTTTCGCTTAGATTGTATAATGAAGTTGTCTAATTTAATTGCATGTATATATGCAACCATTAATCCGACAAGTTTTGCGACATATTTTATCGTGTTGAGAGTTTCTGATCTTATGGCCCCACAGGTGTTACAAATTTACCGATGTTCTTGCTGTCCCACAATGGTCATCATTTCTGAATTTAATATAAATTCCAAATATTAAATTTCTTGTGTTGGACTAAGACATTACTTATCCTTCTGAATGATGAAATCAGGGGCTCTAAACAATTCCAAGGCTATGGGTATGAAGATAAAGATAAAGATAGAATTATAGTCCGTATCCCCGTACAAGTGCAGGCTCACTGAGTGTACATCATTTATCCCCCAATAGGCCATTTCATTAAAAATCATTCTCAATATCCTCTGACAATATATTTTTACCTATAGCTGGGTACTCATTCACACCTGAGTCAAGTGAGGAAAGTAAAGTGAAGCACCTTTCATAAGAGTACAACGTTGTGAAAAAAACTCCACCTGTGTCAGCCGTGGGGCTTGAACCAGTGTCGTCGTGATTACCAGCTCACAACAATACGGTTCAGCTATAACGCCTGCGAGTATGCTCCGTGGCTTCTTCTCTTGTTCTACAAATAACGATATCAGTGCATCTAAATCTCTATACATTAATAAAAATACCCCACTTCTCTCAAGAATACAAGGGACGGCTTCAAAAAAGTTTAGTAAGCATTCGAGGGTGGACTGAGTGCTATTATTATGGCATACCCACATACTGAAATTCTACGCCTCTCCCCATGAATCAAAACCAGCATTTCCAGTTGTCTTTTATAGGGACGCTGTGATAAACTTGACAAAAAAGTAAAGAACACACTGGTCAAATTAACTTCATAACTGTTTTATATTCTAGTTTTAATCTAGATCTATGGGTTGCGTTTCTCTCACTCTCACCTCCGCTCTCTCTCTCTTTGCTCTGTCTCTCTCTGTCTCTCTGTCTCTCTGTCTCTGTCTCTGTCTCTGTCTCTGTCTCTGTCTCTGTCTCTCTCTCTCTCTCTCTCTCTCTCTCTCTCTCTCTCTCTCTCTCTCTCTCTCTCTCTCTCTCTCTCTCTCTCTCTCTCTCTCTCTCTCTCTCTCTCTCTCTCTCTCTCTCTCTCTCTCTCTCTCTCTTCTCTCTCTCTCTCTCTGTCTTTCTTTCTTTCACTCTCTCTCTCTCTCTCTCTCTCTCTCTCTCTCTCTCTCTCTCTCTCTCTCTCTCTCTCTCTCTCTCTCTCTCTCTCTCTCTCTCTCTCTCTCTCTCTCTCTCTCTCTCTCTCTCTCTTTCTCTCTCTCTCTCTCTCTCTCTCTCTCTCTCTCTCTCTCTCTCTCTCTCTCTCTCTCTCTCTCTCTCTCTCTCTCTCTCTCTCTCTCTCTCTCTCTCTCTCTTTCTCTCTCTCTCTCTCTCTCTCTCTCTCTCTCTCTCTCTCTCTCTCTCTCTCTCTCTCTCTCTCTCTCTCTCTCTCTTTCTCTCTCTCTCTCTCTCTCTCTCTCTCTCTCTCTCTCTCTCTCTCTCTCTCTCTCTCTCTCTCTCTCTCTCTCTCTCTCTCTCTCTCTCTCTCTCTCTCTCTCTCTCTCTCTCTCTCTCTCTCTCTCTTTAATAAACTTGTTCTACTCAGAGTGATAGCAATGATATCAAGTGCAATTATCAAATTGAATAAAATACTTAGGTTATACGGAGAGATAGGAAAACAATGAAGTTTTAAATAATTAAACCTCATTTCTGGTAGAAAAATTCATCAAATGAAAACGATCTTGGAACCATGCGAAACCAACTTGAAAAATGAGGTTACTCTTAAAGGCTGGCAACAGAGCCTTTGAGAACAATGAACGACCAATGCGAATTATAAATATACAAGCGCGTTACACCCTGAGTGATACTAAATACGGTTACTAGACCGGGTTGATTTTCGATAATGAGTTTACGAAGGGAAGCGTCAACGACCCTATTCCAATAACCTGTTCAAAATGGCGACCCAACGGAATGAAAGTTTTGCTCAGAGGCAGGGAAACAATGACATTTTCAATAATTAAACGTTACGTCTGAGAGAAGGATTCCTCGAATAGGAGTAACCACATTTTTGCAAGTAGGTTCTAAATCATCTCAAGATCGTTTTCATTTGAGATTTTTTTCTATTAGAAGTGATGTTAGATTATTGAAAATTTAATTATTTCTCCATTTTCAGTAGAATTTTCATTCACCTTAGCCGTAATTTTGAACAGGTTGTATAATTAAAAAGTTGGAATAGCACCCTTCACGCCAATTTGGCTAAGCTCAGTAAAACATACATATACTGACACTATCTAATAATTATACTGGCATTACCCGGGGTGTAATATGCTTGCCTATTATAGAATGATTATGAGTTGGTCATTGCATGTAGATTCTAAATTAGTCCCAAGATCGTTTTTCATTTGAGGAATTTTTCTACCAGAAGCCATGTTTAATTCTTGAAAATTTCATTGTTTCCCCGTCTCTGAGTAGAATTTTCATTCACCGAAGCCATTATTTTCAACAAATTTTATAATTAAAAAGTTGGAATAGTACCGTTCACGCCTACCCATTACCAAAAATACGGACCCGATCTAATAATCGTACTTGGTATCACCCGCGGTGTAACATGCATGTATAATATCAGATATCAGATGTATGATAAAGGCATGGCTGTCTCAAGGGATGCTCGTCCTAAAACTGTGTAAGCTAGCATGGTGGTCTTAATCACATCTCTTTACATGACTTGTCACTAGTTTTCTTGTGCTAGCTTCATTAAGACTGTGAAGTCTTTTCTTGATTCGAGTTGTGCTGGTAACACTGTCAAATTTGTTCGTCTTCGGAAAGGACAGCGGGAGGCGTTGTTTTTGATGTATTTCTTGTAGTATTTTTTGGTCTCGGTTTAGTTTCGTTCGTACGTATGTTGTGGGTCTTCCCCTGTGGTTTGTGCCTTTTTCAAAGTACTTGCGCATCGCTGTTTGGGCCGGAATCGCATCATCTCCTTTGAGTATGTGCCCGAGTAGTTTACATTTTTACTCAAGTTCTTTCCAGTAAGACCCCATGTCCCCCTGTTGTACAGTAGTATTGGCATGACAAGGGCTTTGTACAGTTCAATTGTTTTCTTTTGCTCCCTCAATACGTTTTTTCTATTTCATATGTTTTTCAGTTCGTGGAAGGCATTTTGTGCTAATTTCTTTCGGGTTTTTATGTCTTCGTTTTCATTTATCAGGTTTCCTAACTTCTTGACGCCTTTTCATTCGTTTTGATGTCTTTCTAGTGTTGTTATGTCTGAGTTTGATTCGTTAAGTCTCAGTTTCAAATCATTCTCTCGTTGGTTGGCAACTGCGTTTGTAGATCTTTCAAAGCTACTTCTAAATAGACGATGAACAGCAGTAGGCTGTCTCCTTGTGGTGTTCCGAGTTGTTCATATGTGTTAATACTGTCAATAATTTTGTTCGACATATTGTGTCAAATGCAGAGCTCATGTCGATACCCACGATTGAAAATTCGTCTTTGTACTATTCTGTTCTTTATCTTTAACAATCAGTAGGCCTAAACAATATCACTGGCACTATGTTTTCTGAAGCCACTTTGTGATGATGATCAATATTCCTGTACCTTTGGTCTTGTTCTGTTCAGAGTGATTATGCTGAAGAGTTTTGAAAAGGGAAACAGCTTACATTTATTCTTATTTGTTTTGTTGTAGAGACAGCTTTTGTACGATTGGGCAGTATCCTCTTTTGTTGTTATTTAGCATCCTTGATAGAATCTCCTCTGTTGTTGTTATTTAGCATCCTTGATAGAATCTACTCTGTTGTTGTTATTTAGCATCCTTGATAGAATCTACTTTGTTGTTGTTATTTAGCATCCTTGATAGAATCTACTCTGTTGTTGTTATTTAGCACCCTTGATAGAATCTACTCTGTTGTTGTTATTTAGCATCCTTGATAGAATCTACTCTGTTGTTATTTAGCATCCTTGATAGAATCTACTCTGTTGTTATTTAGCATCCTTGATAGAATCTACTCTATTGTTGTTATTTAGCATCCTTGATAGAATCTACTCTGTTGTTGTTATTTAGCATCCTTGATAGAATCTACTCTGTTGTTGTTATTTAGCATCCTTGATAGAATCTACTCTGTTGTTATTTAGCATCCTTGATAGAATCTACTCTGTTGTTATTTCGCATCCTTGATAGAATCTACTCTGTTGTTATTTAGCATCCTTGATAGAATCTACTCTGTTGTTATTTAGCACCCTTGATAGAATCTACTCTGTTGTTGTTATTTAGCATCCTTGATAGAATCTACTCTGTTGTTGTTATTTAGCATCCTTGATAGAATCTATTCTGTTGTTGTTATTTAGCACCCTTGATATAATCTACTCTGTTGTTGTTATTTAGCATCCTTGATAGAATCTACTCTGTTGTTGTTATTTAGCATCCTTGATAGAATCTACTCTGTTGTTATTTAGCATCCTTGATAGAATCTACTCTGTTGTTGTTATTTAGCATCTTTGATAGAATCTACTCTGTTGTTGTTATTTAGCATCCTTGATAGAATCTACTCTGTTGTTATTTCGCATCCTTGATAGAATCTACTCTGTTGTTATTTAGCATCCTTGATAGAATCTACTCTGTTGTTATTTAGCATCCTTGATAGAATCTACTCTGTTGTTGTTATTTAGCATCCTTGATAGAATCTACTCTGTTGTTGTTATTTAACATTCTTATAGAATCTACTTTGTTGTTGTTATTTAGCATCCTTGATAGAATCTACTCTGTTGTTATTTAGCATCCTTGATAGAATCTACTCTGTTGTTATTTAGCATCCTTGATAGAATCTACTCTGTTTTTGTTATTTAGCATCCTTGATATAATCTACTCTGTTGTTGTTATTTAACATTCTTATAGAATCTGTTCTGTTGGTGTTATTTAGCATCCTTGATAGAATCTACTCTGTTGTTATTTAGCATCCTTGATAGAATCTACTCTGTTGTTGTTATTTAGCATCCTTGATAGAATCTACTCTGTTGTTGTTATTTAGCATCCTTGATAGAATCTACTCTGTTGTTGTTATTTAGCATCCTTGATATAATCTATTCTGTTGTTGTTATTTAGCATCCTTGATAGAATCTACTCTGTTGTCGTTATTTAGCATCCTTGATAGAATCTACTCTGTTGTTGTTATTTAGCATCCTTGATAGAATCTACTCTGTTGTTGTTATTTAGCATCCTTGATAGAATCTATTCTGTTGTTGTTATTTAGCACCCTTGATATAATCTACTCTGTTGTTGTTATTTAGCATCCTTGATAGAATCTACTCTGTTGTTGTTATTTAGCATCCTTGATAGAATCTACTCTGTTGTTATTTAGCATCCTTGATAGAATCTACTCTGTTGTTGTTATTTAGCATCCTTGATAGAATCTACTCTGTTGTTGTTATTTAGCATCCTTGATAGAATCTACTCTGTTTGTTATTTCGCATCCTTGATAGAATCTACTCTGTTGTTATTTATTTAGCATCCTTGATAGAATCTACTCTGTTGTTATTTAGCATCCTTGATAGAATCTACTCTGTTGTTGTTATTTAACATTCTTATAGAATCTACTCTGTTGTTGTTATTTAACATTCTTGATAGAATCTACTCTGTTGTTGTTATTTAGCATCCTTGATAGAATCTACTCTGTTGTTATTTAGCATCCTTGATAGAATCTACTCTGTTGTTATTTAGCATCCTTGATAGAATCTACTCTGTTGTTGTTATTTAGCATTCTTATAACATTCTTATAGAATCTGTTCTGTTGGTGTTATTTAGCATCCTTGATAGAATCTACTCTGTTGTTATTTAGCATCCTTGATAGAATCTACTCTGTTGTTGTTATTTAGCATCCTTGATATAATCTACTCTGTTGTTGTTATTTAGCATCCCTGATAGAATCTACTCTGTTGTCGTTATTTAGCATCCTTGATAGAATCTACTCTGTTGTTGTTATTTAGCATCACTGATAGAATCTACTCTGTTGTCGTTATTTAACATCCTTATAGAATCTGTTCTGTTGTTGTTATTTAACATTCTTATAGAATCTACTCTGTTGTCGTTATTTAACATCCTTATAGAATCTGTTCTGTTGTTGTTAATTAACATTCTTATAGAATCTGTTCTGTTGTTGTTATTTAACATTCTTATAGAATCTGTTCTGTTGGTGTTATTTAACATTCTTATAGAATCTGTTCTGTTGGTGTTATTTAACGTTCTTATAGAATCTCTTCTGTTGTTGTTATTTAGCATCCTTGATAGAATCTGTTCTGTTGTTGTTATTTAACATTCTTATAGAATATGTTCTGTTGGTGTTATTTAACATTCTTATAGAATCTGTTCTGTTGTTGTTATTTAACATTCCTATAGAATCTGTTCTGTTGTTGTTATTTAACATCCTTATAGAATCTGTTCTGTTGGTGTTACTATACTGATAGAATCTACTCTGTTGGTGCTATTTAACATTCTTATAGAATCTGTTCTGTTGGTGTTATTTAACGTTCTTATAGAATCTGTTCTGTTGGTGTTACTATACTGATAGAATCTACTATGTTGGTGTTATTTAACATCCTTATAGAATCTGTTCCGTTGGTGTTATTTAACATTCTTATAGAATCTGTTCTGTTGGTGTTATTTAACATTCTTATAGAATCTGTTCTGTTGGTGTTATTTAACATTCTTATAGAATCTGTTCTGTTGGTGTTACTATACTGATAGAATCTACTATGTTGGTGTTATTTAACATTCTTATAGAATCTGTTCCGTTGGTGTTATTATACTTTTGATTTGATTTCCGTGCCTAACGTTCGGTTTTGTCTCACTTGACGTGTCAGTAAAACGTAGTTTAGTTTCAAGATTGTGTTCGAAATGCCATTCTGACGTTTTTTGTCACCAAGACTAGTCAAGTCGTTTGTTGTTTTTGGTGGTTGTTTTGTATTTGTTGTGTTCCGTTGGGTTTTTTCCCCCAGTTCTAATTTTAGCAATCAAAACAGTTTATGGTATGAGTTGGTGCTTGTTCATGAGTACATTCTTGAATCTATTGATTATTTTTGTAAGTTCTTCCTTGATAATTATATAGTTAATTTGGTTAAACAGTTTGCTTAGTTTGTTGTTTAGTGTTAATTACGTCTTCCCACGTTGTTATGTGTCTTGATGAATGAAGATATTGTTTGTTATGAATGTTTGAAGGTATTGTTTGTTATGAATGTTTGAAGATATTGTTTGAATGTATATGTTAGAATGTTTTATGAATGTTTGAAGGTATTGTTTTGTTATGAATGTTTGAAGGTATTGTTTGTTATGAATGTTTGAAGGTATTGTTTGTTATGAATGTTTGAAGGTATTGTTTGTTATGAATGTTTGAAGATATTGTTTGTTATGAATGTTTGAAGGTATTGTTTGTTATGAATGTTTGAAGGTATTGTTTGTTATGAATGTTTGAAGGTATTGTTTGTTATGAATGTTTGAAGGTATTGTTTGTTATGAATGTTTGAAGATATTGTTTGTTATGAATGTTTGAAGATATTGTTTGTTATGAATGTTTGAAGGCATTGTTTGTTAAGAATGTTTGAAGGTATTGTTTGTTATGAATGTTTGAAGGTATTGTTTGTTATAAATGTTTGAAGGTATTGTTTGTTATGAATGTATTGAAGGTATTGTTTGTTATGAATGTTTGAAGGTATTGTTTGTTATGAATGTTTGAAGGCATTGTTTCTTATGAATGTTTGAAGGTATTGTTTGTTATGAATGTTTGAAGATATTGTTTGTTATGAATGTTTGAAGATATTGTTTGTTATGAATGTTTGAAGATATTGTTTGTTATGAATGTTTGAAGATATTGTTTGTTTGAAGGTATTGTTTGTTATGAATGTTTGAAGGCATTGTTTGTTATGAATGTTTGAAGGTATTGTTTGTTATGAATGTTTGAAGATATTGTTTGTTATGAATGTTTGAAGGTATTGTTTGTTATGAATGTTTGAAGATATTGTTTGTTATGAATGTTTGAAGATATTGTTTGTTAAGAATGTTTGAAGGCATTGTTTGTTAAGAATGTTTGAAGATATTGTTTGTTATGAATGTTTGAAGATATTGTTTGTTATGAATGTTTGAAGGCATTGTTTGTTATGAATGTTTGAAGATATTGTTTGTTATGAATGTTTGAAGATATTGTTTGTTATGAATGTTTGAAGGCATTGTTTGTTATGAATGTTTGAAGATATTGTTTGTTATGAATGTTTGAAGGTATTGTTTGTTAAGAATGTTTGAAGATATTGTTTGTTATGAATGTTTGAAGGCATTGTTTGTTATGAATGTTTGAAGATATTGTTTGTTATGAATGTTTGAAGGCATTGTTTGTTATGAATGTTTGAAGGTATTGTTTGTTATGAATGTTTGAAGATATTGTTTGTTATGAATGTTTGAAGGTATTGTTTGTTATGAATGTTTGAAGGTATTGTTTGTTATGAATGTTTGAAGGTATTGTTTGTTATGAATGTTTGAAGGTATTGTTTGTTATGAATGTTTGAAGGTATTGGTTGTTATGAATGAATGAAGGCTTTGTTTGTTATGAATGTTTGAAGATATTGTTTGCTATGAATGTTTGAAGGCATTGTTTGTTATGAATGTTTGAAGGTATTGTTTGTTATGAATGTTTGAAGGTATTGTTTGTTATGAATGTTTGAAGGTATTGGTTGTTATGAATGAATGAAGGCTTTATTTGTTATGAATGTTTGAAGGTATTGTTTGTTATGAATGTTTGAAGGCATTGTTTGTTATGAATGTTTGAAGGCATTGTTTGTTATGAATGTTTGAAGGTATTGTTTGTTATGAATGTTTGAAGGCATTGTTTGTTATGAGTGAATGAAGGTATTGTTTTTTTATGAATGTTTGAAGGCATTGTTTCTTATGAATGTTTGAAGGTATTGGTTGTTATGAATGTTTAAAGGTATTGTTTGTTATGAATGTATTGAAGGTATTGTTTGTTATGAATGTTTGAAGGTATTGGTTGTTATGAATGTTTGAAGGCATTGTTTGTTATGAATGTTTGAAGGTATTGGTTGTTATGAATGTTTGAAGGCATTGTTGTTATGAATGTTTGAAGGTATTGTTTTTTATAAATGTTTGAAGGTATTGGTTGTTATGAATGTTTGAAGGTATTGGTTGTTATGAATGTTTGAAGGTATTGGTTGTTATGAATGTTTGAAGGTATTGGTTTGTATGAATGTTTGAAGGTATTGGTTGTTATGAATGTTTGAAGGTATTGGTTGTTATGAATGTTTGAAGGTATTGGTTGTTATGAATGTTTGAATGCATTGTTGTTATGAATGTTTGAAGGTATTGTTTGTTATGAATGTTTGAAGGTATTGTTTGTTATGAATGTTTGAAGATATTGAATGTTTGAAGATATTGTTTGTTATGAATGTTTGAAGGCATTGTTTGTTATGAATGTTTGAAGATATTGTTTGTTATGAATGTTTGAAGGTATTGTTTGTTATGAATGTTTGAAGGCATTGTTTGTTATGAATGTTTGAAGGTATTGTTTGTTATGAATGTTTGAAGGTATTGTTTGTTATGAATGTTTGAAGGTATTGTTTGTTATGAATGTTTGAAGGCATTGTTTGTTATGAATGTTTGAAGGCATTGTTTTGTTATGAATCTTTGAAGGCATTGTTTGTTATGAATGTTTGAAGGCATTGTTTGTTATGAATGTTTGAAGGCATTGTTTGTTATGAATGTTTGAAGGTATTGTTTGTTATGAATGTTTAAAGGTATTGTTTGTTATGAATGTTTGAAGGCATTGTATGTTATGAATGTTTGAAGAATGTTTTGAAGGTATTGTTTGTTATGAATGTTTGAAGGTATTGTTTGTTATGAATGAATGAAGGCTTTGTTTGTTATGAATGTTTGAAGGCATTGTTTGTTATGAATGTTTGAAAGTATTGTTTGTGATGAATGCTTGAAGGTATTGTTTGTTAATGTTTGAAGGTATTGTGTGTTATGAATGTTTGAAGGTATTGTTTGTTATGAATGTTTGAAGACATTGTTTGTTAATGTTTGAAGGTATCGTTTGTTAATGTTTGAAGGTATTGTTTGTTATTACTGTTTGAAGGTAGTGTTTGTTATGAATGTTTGAAGGTATTGTTTGTTATGAATGTTTGAAGGTATTGTTTGTTATGAATGTTTGAAGACATTGTTTGTTATGAATGTTTGAAGGTAATGTTTGTTATGAATGTTTGAAGACATTGTTTGTTATGAATGTTTGAAGGTATTGTTTGTTACGAATAGTTTGCTTTCTGTGCAGGAATCAGTGATGAGCTGACAGTTGTAGTTATGTTTACCTTTGGAGAAATCATTTGAGCGTTTCTCTCGCTCAATTTTTTCTCCTATCTTTGAGATGAAGCCATCTGCCATGATTATATTGACTTTGTTGTGTTCTCTTACAAGTTTTGTTTTGGGTTCGGTGGTTTGTTTGGGTTGAGTACATTTCGCGGGCCGTTGAGTTTCAGCACGCCCAGTCTCTCATTCGCTTCGCTTGCCAGTAGGAATCTATTAAATGTGTTCAATGTTTTGACACGATAAAACCTAAGCCACGCTGATGGTTTTTATGTTCGAATCTAATTAATTTGTGTCCATTAATAATTTCGCTATTGGAGGCAGCTTTAACTTGTTGAGTTGTAAATTGTAACGATATCTAATTTGTATTTCATCAAGTCTTTTATGAGGTTTTCTTTTTTCAGGGAAGAATAGATGATGAAATGTTTATTTGGACAGAGGCACACATTTCGATTGAAACAAACAACTTAATTCTTAAGGTGGGGAGGGGGCGGGGCGGGGCCGCGATGGGGGGGGGAAGGATGATCTTGATCATGTTAAAAAGTATTATTTGATATAGACAATTTTAATCACTACCATTGTACTCGGCATATCTAAATTAGCATGTATCATAATATGGTTGCCATAGGAAGGCCGCCATCTTGGATTTTCATTGTGAAAATACCTACAACTTCAATTCAAATAGGATTTTTCAGTTTCAAACAAACTTGGCTGTGACTTTGCACACATTTTTCGATTCAATATCTAGCCGCACCCAGTAACAATTAGTGATTTTTGGAACATGGAAAAGAGTTAGAATTAGTTGAAGAAATGGAAAAATTCAAATGATATATTTTGGCCATTACAGAAACAAACAAAAAGGACAAGGAATGGAAAATGTAGGACTGAATCTTATTTTAATATTCTCAAGAGTAGATGTCAAAGATAGAGCTAGAGCAGGTGGGACCTCCGAGTGCATAAAAGACAGGAAAGCTGCTAGAAAGTTGGAAATGTATAAGCCCACGGCTATTAGAGGTAAATATTAAACCAAAAGGACGAGAAATTAAATTATTAACAGCTTATGGACCAAACGAAGACGCAACTAAAGAAGAAAAAGATATTTAAAAAAACGATTTACAAATAGCTGCAGAGAATCTTAAACCAAAACAGGAAATAATAATTTTAGGAGATTTAAATGCTAGAGTAGGCAACAATGTAGAAACATCAGTAGGAGTAATAGGTAAAGAAGGAGAGACAATAAATTCTCCAAATGGAGAGAGATTTATAGATTGTTGCCTAAAGAATAACATGAAAATAACCAACACCTTTTTTTCTCATAAAGATATCCACAAATATACAAGTGTAAATGAAGACAGGTGTGAAAAGTCAATTATAGACTACATAATAGCTAGCAGCTCCTTTTTACAGTACATTGGATGCAAGAGTAAACAGAGGAGCAGAAATATTTAGTGATCATCACTTAGTGGTAGCCAAAATGACATTGCTGACTGAAGAAAACAAACAGAAAAGGAAAGAGAACAAAGCTACTAAACTCAAAATAGAGGAACTAAATAAACCAGTAGTAAAACCGATATACAAATCTAGGATAAAAAGATTTATCAGTGAAAGACAGATGGATCTGAATGATAGCACAATAGAAGAAAAGTGGCAATGTATAAAGAAACACTCATCAGTTGTACTGAAGAGGTCTGTTGTAGGAAACAAATTAAAGGAGATAGGAAAACGACAGCATGGTGGAATAAGAATGTCAAGACTAAGATCAAAGAAAAGAAGGATGCCTGGAAGAAATACTTGCAAACAAAGATACCAGAGGATAAGATAGATTACGTGAATAAAAGAACTATCGCCAAAGAGGAAGTTAGGAAAGCAAAACAGGAACAATGGGAAGAGTTTGACAAAAACTTCAAGAAAACTATCAAGGAAATCAAGAGCTGTTCTGGGGGGCAATGAAGAGCAGGAGAAAGACCAAACCATGCCCAATACGACAAATTAAGAAAGCCTAAGGAGAAATAATGAAAGAAGACAGCTAAATCATGGAAACATGGAGAAAGCATTTTCAACAATTACATAATCCCTCCAGAACGTATGAAACAAGGAGTAAAGATCAATATGTAAGTGTAACAAGTAATCCAGAGGAGACAGCTGAAGATTTAGATATATCAATTGAAGAAATCCAAACAGCTATAAGAAAAGTGAATTTAGGAAAAGCCCCAGGAGGAGATTAAGTTTATCCAGAAATGATTAAAAACCAAGGGAGACGGTCAGACAACTCGAAAATGGGAACGGTATTACCAATACATAAGAAAGGATCAACTATGGAATGCTCAAACTATAGAGGGGTATCACTACTTAGCGTTCCAGGAAAAGTATATGCCAGGATACTGTAAATGAGACCAAGGAAAAGAGTAGAGGATCAGATTGAAGAGCATTAGAGTGGATTTAGACCAGGAAGAAGTGTAGAAGATCACATATTTACAATTAGACAAACAATAGAACGATTCCTTGAGAGAAACATTGACATGCACCTGTGTTTTATTGACTTAGACAAGGCATTTGACACTGTGAGGAGGGACAAACTATGGCATTGCTTAAAAGAACACAATGTAGGGCAAAATTTAATAGAAGCCATTACACGTTTTTAGAATAAACCAAAATGTGCAGGGAGAGTAGCTGGACACATATCTGCAGAATTTGTTATAGATATATATAGATATAAGAGTAAGACAGGGTTGAATCCTGAGTCCTCTTTTGTTTATCACATTTATGGATTCAGTCGCAAAGGCATCCGCAAAAATGGAAAAAAATGAATGTAGGTATGTGGAAGCTCAAACGAGTAAATGTATCAATACTATAATTTGCCGATGATTTAGTTCTATTTGGAAAATCAGAAAGTGACCTTCAGTCGAATATCAACATTATAAACAATGAACTAAGTAAAAGAGGAATGAGAGTAAATGCAAAGAAAACCAAAACAATGCTAATTCCTAAGGAAGCTAAAACACAAAATCATAAATTGGGCAGGAGAATTTAGAACACATTCAAAGCTACAATTACCTAAGAGTAATGGTTAATCAGAGGAAAAACTAAGAGAAGAAATCAACCAGAGAA
>JAXRKP010000383.1:0-5000 GCA_037039925.1 Doris montereyensis | reverse complement strand
GTCTCTCAATGTATTGTATGTTTGATTCTATGTGCACATGTTTGTCTAACGTTTTAAATTTCTTTGTTTGTCTCTTCTTGTGATGGTTAAGTTCTTTCTGAGACATTTCATTTCGCATGCTGTGGTGATGTTGCTTTGGTGTGCTTTATTCAGGGGCGAGCCTTAGTCGTTGATAGCTTTAAAGAATACTAAAACACACACAGACACACACAGACACACACACACACACACACACAAATAAAATGACACTTGCTGATAGAAGGAAAACTGAAAAAGGAAAAATACCTAAACGAAGACCCATAAACACATTACCAGAGATATGGAGAAAGCCGTGGGTAGAATGAAAAGAGAATCATGCGACTGATTTTAGACAAGGAAGGCTTCCAGGCGGTTATCAACGATGCTGTGCCCTCACAGAATAATGGCAGATGATGAAAACGCCGGTCATTATCCATGAGCGATGATTTCAAGGTTATAACAAGCTTTTTTGAATCTTACCATCGTTTGGCTTGTTTTAGTTACCTTATTAAAACAAAGATTTGTCTTTAAAGAAATTGTAATTCTACTTGTACAAGATTACAAGAAGTGATAAGCAACTGTAAGTGACTACACCACACAAGAAGGCATCAAAAATGTATCCGTCATTGTTAAGCGTCCAGAACTTTTATGAGAAATGAAGCTGTAAGAATATTCACGAGTATTACCATTATGAATCACTTACCAGACGAGATGCTAGTCTGTCGCATATTGTTTTATTCCCAAGCTGTTACTGGTACTCATTTATCATGGGTTGAATGGGAGGAAATATGAAAAACGACAATAGGTGACAACTCCACCAATAAAGACAGAACAAATATAACACAATTATCATGGATTAATATAATATGACAGTGGTGACAACAATGGCAATTATAATAGTGATGATGATGATGGTTTGATGATAATGAATTGATAATGATAATGTTTGATGGTGATGATAATGATGATGTTTCATTGATCAGGATGACAATGATGATGATGATATGATGATGATCATCATCATCCTCATGATGATGATGATGATGATGATGATGGAAAATTTCTTGCAATGCTATAATGATAAAGTTTTCTCAAGGAATACAACGTCGGACCTAGTTTTGCTAATATTCGAACTCGGGACCTCATGATTCCCAGTCCAGCAGCCTAATCGCTCGGCCACCAACACCTTTATAACAAATGGGTTCCATTAACAGCTTGGGAATAAAACAAACATTATATCATTCCGAGGCAACGCGTGCCGACGCAGAGATCGCGGGTGCAATCCCAATGGCGGCCAGGATTTTTTCTTTCTATTCCTTGATTTGTTCTGTCTTTATTGGTGAAGTTGTTACCTATTGTCAGTTTTTCACCTTTGACTTCACTCCATCGTGGCTCCTTTGTATTGTGGGGGAAATGCGGTAGTATGTTAAACGTCTTTCCCGAGGAACACAACGAGTCTAGCATTGCTATATGATCCACTCCAAGGACACCAGAAATGTCCAAACGCTCCAAAAGACCCATTTTGTTTCTGTGCCATAAAGATAGATATAAAAGATCATTCTTACCATCATCTATAAAATTATTATCACTACCATCACCAGCATCATTATCATCACCGATTTTTTACAAATATCGTTCATTGCAATGATTACAAAGTTAGATGTATGAAAATTTTGTTGTTTTTTATGTAATATGTTATATATATATATATATATATATATATATATATATATATATATATATATATATATATATATATATATATATATATATATATATATATATATATATTTTAATCAAGTAATACTTAAATGTGCGTAAGCTGTTTATGTGTGACGAATAATTTATGTCTAGTAAAAAGTGTGTTGTATTTTATCCTTGAAGGTGTTGTAACACCAAACAATGTGCAATGTTTTTGATAATAAAGTTGTATCTTATCTTATCTTATCTTATTTTATCTTATCTTATCTGATCTTGTCTTATTTTATTTGATCTTATCTTATTTTATCTTATCTTATTTTATCAAACCAAACCGTAATGACTACACACGAAGAGTTTCAGAAAGAAAACCGTACCCCCCCAAACCCCACGCTTACAACAACGCATAATAGGCATACAAACATACATACATACATACATGCACTATATATACATCTTTCTTTCTTTCTTCATCAGTTCCCATTCTACCTTTCGGTGTATGGGTTCAGATGCCAGAGATGATCCTTCTCCAGGACGCCCTGTCCTGGCATTTTCCATTTCCTTCCAAAAAAGTTAAATTTCTATGCTTCAATGCCTCTTTTATATTTTCTACCCACTTTCTCCGAGGTCTGCCTTTTGGTCTTTTACCTTGGGCTTTAACACTATATACTGATTTAGCTATTCTATTGTCATTCATTCTGTTTACATACAAACCATCTCAATTGATTTGTTTCTATCTTAGTTTTTATGCCATCTGCTTTGGTTTAATCTCTTATTGTTGTGTTTCTGATTTTGTTTTTTAGTTTTCCCTACTACTTTTCTTAGATATTTCATTTCAGCTGCCTGTACTCTACTGTATTCTCTACTGTCTACATACATGCATAAATACATACATGCACATGTACATACACACATACATACACACACATTAACACACGACATACACAGATAATTACACGCATACACAAACCCACGTTTAGATACAAACATACGCAGATATACATACATACATGCATACATGTATCAATACATACATACATACATACATAATACATACATACATGCATACATGCATCAATACATACATACATACATACATACATACATGCATACATGTATCAATACATACATACATACATACATACATACATAATACATACACATACATACATGCATACATACAGAAATACAAACACACATAGCATACATACATACATACATACATACATACAAACACGCATAGCATACATACATACATACATACGTACATACATACATACATACAAACACATATAGCATACATACATACATACATAATACATCTTAGGGATACAAGCATGCATACATACATACAAACACACGTTCCTCCTTATGAACATACATACATACATACACACATAATAATATATCCACAGTCTTAGGATTGGCAAAGCATAATACACAGAAATACAGAAATCCAAACAGTTATTTGACCCCATTGTCGTCGTTATTGCAAACTCACAACAGTGCTTTGTATGAAAAGGAAGAAAAAACCAACATCGGCTTGTACCCTCATCTATGAACATGAATTGGCATTCTTCATCACAGTCTTAGGATTGGCATTCTTCCTTATGAACATTCTTCACACAGTCTTAGGATTGGCATTCCTCCTTATGAACATTCACACAGTCTTAGGATTGGCATTCTTCCTTATGAACATTCACACAGTCTTAGGATTGGCATTCCTCCTTATGAACATTCACAGTCTTAGCATTGGCATTGCTCCTTATGAACATTCACACAGTCTTAGGATTGGCATTCCTCCTTATGAACATTCACACAGTCTTAGGATTGGCATTCCTCCTTATGAACATTCACACAGTCTTAGGATTGGCATTCCTCCTTATGAACATTCACACAGTCTTAGGAGGTTTGTCTTAGCATTGGCATTCCTTATGAACATTCACAGTCTTAGGATTGGCATTCCTCCTTATGAACATTCACACAGTCTTAGGATTGGCATTCTTCCTTATGAACATTCACACAGTCTTAGGATTGGCATTCCTCCTTATGAACATGTTAGGTTTGGTATTGTCCTTACACAGTCTTAGGTTTGGCATTCCTCCTTATGAACATTCACACAGTGTTAGGGTTTGGCATTGCTTGGTTCAGATTTGGCATTCTCCTTATGAACATTCACATAGTGTTAGGATTGGCATTCACATAGTGTTAGATTGGCATTCCTTATGAACATTCACATAGTGTTAGATTTGGCATTCCTCCTTATGAACATTCACACAGTCTTAGATTTGCATTCCTCCTTATGAACATTCACACAGTCTTAGATTTGGTCTTGAACAGTCTCACCTTATCTTGCATCTCTCCTTATGAACCGCCACATAGTATTAGGTCTTGCATTTCTCTTTATGAACCGTCACATAGTATTAGGTCTTTGCATTTCTCTTTATGAACCGTCACATAGACTTAGGTGTATCCTTATGAACCTTTACATAGTTTTACGTCTTGTATCTCTCCTTATGAACCTTTACACAGTCTTAGGTCTTGCATCTCTCCATTGGAACCTTCATACAGTTTTGGATCTTGCATATCTCCTTTGAAACGTCACATAGTCTTAGGTCTTGCATCTCTCCTTATGAACCGTCACATAGTCTTAGGTCTTGCATCTCTCTTTATGAACCGTCGCATAGTCTTAGGTCTTGCATCTCTACTTATGAACCGTTATATAGTCTTAGGTCTTGCATCTCTCTCTATAAACCGTTACATAGTCTGAGGTGTTGCATCTCTCTTTATGAACCGTCACATAGTCTTAGGCCTTTCATCTCTCCTTATGAACCGTCACATAGTCTGAGGCCTTGCATCTCTCCTTATGAACCGTCACATAGTCTTAGGCCTTTCATCTCTCCTCTTATGAACCGTCACATAGTCTGAGGCCTTTCATCTCTCCTTATGAACCGTCACATAGTCTTAGGCCTTTCATCTCTCCTTATGAATCGTCACATAGTCTGAGGCCTTTCATCTCTCCTTATGAACCGTCACATAGTCTGAGGCCTTTCATCTCCTTATGAACCGTCATATCTTAGGCCTTGCATATCTCCTTATGAACCGTCACATAGTCCTTAGAACCTTTCATCTCTCCTTATGAACCATCACATAGTCTTAGGCCTTTCATCTCTCCTTATGAACCATCACATACTCTTAGGCCTTTCATCTCTCCTTATGAACCGTCACATACTCTTAGGCCTTGCATATCTCCTTATGAACCGTCACATACTCTTAGGCCTTGC
>JAXRKP010000382.1:317500-331749 GCA_037039925.1 Doris montereyensis | reverse complement strand
CTTATGATATAGGTCTGCAATGGTCTACATATTAAACATCTGATCCCAAACCAACATATCTGGTCAATGTCATTCCCTTCCAGAACACAACTGCCTCAGCTAGCGCCGTGGCTACAGCTTTCTTTGAATTGAAACCAGGACAACAGCCTCCCCAGACAATGGTGGATTTGTGTTCTGGCCTGGTTCAGAACCCAGGTGCCGAGGAAGAAGGTAAACCGCTCATAAAATGGACCAATACATTATATATATATATATATATATATATATATATATATATATATATATATATATATATATATATATATATATATATATATATATATATATATATATATATATATATATATATATATATATATACATATATGAGGGGGTGAGATGCAAACCCACTATGCGCCAATTTTACATATTGTGATTTTTTTCACCATCTCAGAATTTGAATGAAGAGTCCTTTTCTTCTGATCATGATGATGTTGTTGATGGTGATGTTGATGCTGGTGATGATGTTGATGTTGATGTTGATATTGATACTAACTCTTTTGAGTATTTGCAACTTTTCACATGTTCTTACACGTTTGTATCCAGTAGGCCTATGAAATGATACATATAGGCATGTTATGTTACAGTACCATAGGGAAAAAGATAAGATAAATTCAAAAGAGTGAAAAAAAAAGAAGAAAAGAACAGAAGAATAGCCATGGGCACAATATTTGAACTGAACCATAAGCCCCACACATCGGAACCCAATGACTCGACACGTAAGGTAAGCGCATTACAATGATGCGATGGATGTCGATGTGTCCATGGTTTCTCTGCTCATTCTCTTGTATTGGTCTCATATTTGGCCTTATGGCCGCTCAAACATTTGAGTTTTCTATCATGTCTATTACAGTTATTACCTCATACTGTTTGTCTATACATACAGTGTTGATAACTGTGTCTTCCGCTGTCTCTACTATCGGCAGGAACCAACAACATTCAAGAAGGCACACCCCCATCTGGCTGATTGTGACCCCGATGACAACCCATGTGAACAGGTAAAGTCTTCTATGTTGCCTTGTAAATGATGACAACCCATTTAGACAGGTACATTTTGGTGTGTAACGTTGTGCTTGATGACAATCTGTGTGAACAGGAAGAATCTTGTATGTCACCTTGTACAATCCATTTAAACAGGCAACATCTGGTGTGTTACATTGTGCTTGGTGACAATGCTTGTCAACATGTAAAGTCTGATGTGTTACGATGTGCATGGTGACAATGCGTGTGAACAAGTAAAGTCTGATGCGTAACGATGTGCTTGGTGACAATGCGTGTGAACAGGTAAATTCTGATCTGTTACGTTGAGCTTGATGACAATGTGTGTGAACAGGTAAAGTCTGATGTGTTACGTTGTGCATGGTGACAATGCGTGTGAACAGGTAAAATCTAACGTGCTATGCTGTGTTTGGTGACAATGGGTGTGAACAGGTAAAGTCTGATGTGTTACGATGTGCTTGGTGACAATGCCTGCGAACAGGTAAAGTCTGATGTGTAACGTTGTGCTTGGTGACAATGCGTGTGAACAGGTAAATTCTGATCTGTTACGTTGTGCTTGGTGACAATGCGTGTGAACAGCTAAAGTCTGATGTGTTACAGCGAGCTTGGTGATAATTCGTAGGAACAGGTAAAGTCTGGTGTGTTTCATTGTGCTTGGTGACAATGCGTGTGAACAGGTAAAGTCTAATGTGTTACGTTGCGCTTGTTGATAATACATGTGAACAGGTAAAGTCTGATGTGTTACATTATGCTTGGTGACAATGCGTGTGAACAGGTAAAATCTAACGTGCTACGCTGTGTTTGGTGACAATGAGTGTGAACAGGTAAAATCTGATGTGTTACGATGTGCTTGGTGACAATGCGTGTGAACAGATAAAGTATGGTGTATTACATTGGGCTTGGTGACAATGCGTGTGAACAGGTAAAGTCTGATGTGTTACGTTGTGCTTGGTGACAATGCGTGTGAACAGGTAAAGTCTGATGTGTTACGATGTGCTTGGTGACGATGCCTGTGAACAGGTAAAGTCTGATGTGTTACGATGTGCTCGGTGACAATGCGTGTGAACAGGTAAGGTCTGATGTGTTACGTTGTGCATGGTGACAATGCGTGTGAACAGGTAAAGTCTGATGTGTTACGATGTGCTTGGTGACAATGCCTGTGAACAGGTAAAGTCTGATGTGATACATAGAGCTTGGTGACAATGCGTGTGAACAGATAAAGTATAATGTGTTACATTGAGCTTGGTGACAATGTCCGTGAAACAGGTAACGTCTGATGTGTTACATTGAGCTTGGTGACAATGCGTGTGAACAGATAAAGTATGATGTGTTACATTGAGCTTGATGACAATGCCCGTGAACAAGAAGTCTGATGCGTTACATTGAACTTGGTGACAATGCGTGTGAACAGGTAAAGTCTGATGTGTTGCATTGAGCTTGGTGACAATGCCTGTGAACAGGTAAAGTCTGGTGTATTGCATTGAGCTTGGTGACAATGCGTGTGAACAGGTAAAGTCTGATGTGTTACATTGAGCTTGGTGACAATGCGTGTGAACAGGTAAGTCTGATGTGTTACATTGTGCTTGGTGACAATGCGTGTGAACAGGTAAAGTCTGATGTGTTACCATGTGCTTGGTGACAATGCGTGTGAACAGGTAAAGTCTGATGTGTTACATTGTGCTTGGTGACAATGCCTGTGAACAGGTAAAGTTTGGTGTGATACGTTGTGTTTGATGACAGTCCGTGTGTACAGGCTTAGTCGAACAGGTAATTGTTTCAGTCAAAACACACAGTATGTCATTTGTAAAGGTATAGTTTACGAGGAAGTCCAATGGAGGTATTGGTTATTCAACACAGCGGTGTACAAAAGACTAAAGTGAAAATTGAATTAGAAAAAAACACGATTAATCCGGGCACGGTTAATTATGCTAATATCAATAATGCCTGTGCCCTTACTTTTTAAATACATGGAATGTATCTTTATTATGATTATGGTCTCTGCATTGCAGGTATGTTACCTGATTGGTATCGATACCAAAATCTGTGACTGCCATCCTGGATATGCCCTGCTCCCTGACGCACAAAGCTGTAGAGGTAATATTTGTGTGTGGTGTGTGCGAGTATTCGGGCAGTGGACAGGTAAGCACCCCTTGTGTCAATGTGTCAAGAGCGTTTACAGACGAATAAGATTGGTAAGTCCTCAATGCCCCCAGAAATAATCCATGACGACCCTAAGAGGGTTAGTGGGGGGGGGGGGTGTTAGTGGGGGCTTTTATGTTGCACGCTCAACTAAGATCGTTTTGATTTTTAGAGAGAGCGTTTTCCTGGGTGAACGTTAAAGGCATTCAACCCATTACACTCAACTGTTGGAATAAAAATCATTAAGAAAAACATTTTGTATTAATCTAAGTACTAGAGAACGAGTTACTCATTTCGTGAACACAAGTCAAAAGTTGATAAATTGCTTGATTCAAGTTGACACTGTTATAACGTAGGCAAGAGGGTGAAATTATTGATCACGTTGCCTCTAATGACGGCTGTTGATATAATAATAATAATAATAATAATAATAATAATATAATAATAATAATAATAATAATAATAATAATAATAATAATAATAATAATAATAATAATAATAATAATAATAATAATAATAATAATAATAATAATAATAATAATAATAATAATAATAATAATAATAATAATAATAATAATAATAATAATAATAATAATAATAATAATAATAATAATAATAATAATAATAATAATAATAATAATAACAACAATAATAATAATAATAATAATAATAATAATAATAATAATAATAATAATAATAATAATAATAATAATAACAATAATAATAATAATAATAATAATAATAATAATAATAATAATAATAATAATAATATAATAATAATAATAATAATAATAATAATAATAATAATAATAATAATAATAATAATAATAATAATAATAATAATAATAATAATAATAATAATAATAATAATAATAATAATAATAATAATAATAATAATATAATTCATTTCTATAGCGCCCTCCCATCTTACGACAGCTCTAGGCGCATTTATACATACATACTATAAAACATGAGCAATGTATATATACAAAATGAATAAATAAATAAACAAATAAATGAACAAATAAATAAATAAACAAATAAATAAATAAATAAATAAATAAATAAAATAAATAAATAAAATAAATAAATAAATAAATAAATACATGAAAGCATAACATCATTTATAAAGGTGTATGGTACATGAATTAAAATAGCATAATTAAAACAATTACTTTTCTTCTAAGAAGTATCGCATGAGGTATGCGTTCAAGTAGCCATGAAGCCTCTCCGAGGTCCTTCATTGAATCAGTAATTCTTCCTCCCAAAGTACGCAGGAACGAGTTGGTCAGCGGGCCAAGCACTCCCGGGTTTCGACGGCCACTGGCTGGATAATGTACCGGTCAGACCATGATTTATGCTTTCTCAAATTGCGCTCTTTGGCTTGTTGGGCGACTGTTCCGAGCGCTGTTGCTGTAACAGACAGAGAGACAGCTTGCAGAGAAAGTATCGCAACAAGTCGCATCCGAAACGGTGACTCCTTCCCCCCTCAAATAGGGGAATAGGTAAACACCTGTACGCGGGGATTAGGCAGTTCCGCTCACCACGAGTCTCCTACTGCCATGCATGCAGGTCTTGGCTGACCAAAGGCTAAGGGCGTTGACCCTGACGAAAATAACAACCTGCTGCCTTGCAGGCTTGTCTTGGGCGACCAAAGGCAAAGGGAATTAACTCGGACAGAAAATAACAAGGCCCGGTAGGGGTCAGCAAGAGTGGCAGCCCCTCTCATCTACCTAAGCAGATTCAATGAAGTACATATGATGATATACGGCTTGTCTCATGAAGACAGATATATATTTTTGGAACATGGAATATTAGGGCAATAAATGGAAAAGAGTTAGAATTAGCTGAAGAATGGACAAATTCAAAATATGTATTTTGGCCATTACAGAAATAAAGAAAAAGGAAGAAAGGAATAGAAAACGTAAGACCAAATCATATTTTGATCTTCTCAGGGGTAGATGTCAAAGATAGAGCTAAAGCAGGAGTAGGCCTCCTAATGCATAAAAGGCAAGAATAGCTACTAGAAAGTATATAAGAATTTATAATTACTATTAGAGGTAAACATTAAACCAAAAGGAAGAGAAATTAAATTATTAATAGCTAATAGGCCAAACAGAAGACACAACCAAAGAAGAAACAGATATCTTTGAAAACGAATTACAAATAGCTACAGAGAATCTCAAACCCAAACGCCACTAATGGTTTTAGGCGATTTAAACGCTAGAGTAGGCAACAATGTAGACACATCAGGAGGAGTAATAGGTAAAGAAGGAGAGACAACAACTTCTCCAAGTGGAGAGAGACTTAGATTTTTGCCTAAAGAATAACATAAAAATAGCCAACACCTTTTTTCCTCATCCAAGACATCCACACCTATATACAAGGGTAAATGAAGACAGAAACTGAAAAAGTCAATCATAGACTACGTAATAGTTAGCAACTCCTTGTTTTAAAGTACATTTGATGCAAGTAAACAGAGGAGCAGAAATATTTAGTGATCCTCACCTAATGATTGCCAAAAATGAGATTACTGACTGAAAAGAGCAAATAGAAAAGGGAAAAAGAAAGTTACTAAACTCAAAATAGAAGAACTAGATAAACCAATAGTAACAGAGATATACCAATCTAGGATAAAAAGATTTATCAGTGGAGAAGCAGATGGATCTGAATGATAGCACAATAGAAGAAAAGCGGCAAATGTATAAAGAAACACTCTTCAGTAGTACTAAAGAGGTATGTGGTAGAAAACAAATTAAAAGATAATAGGAAAAGAACAGCATGGTGGAATGAGAATGTCAAGACTAAGATTATAAAAAACAAGGGTGACTTGAAGAAATACTCGCAAACAAAAAGAGACAAGGATAGAATAGATTACGTGAATAAAAGAACTATCGCCAAAAGAGAAGTTAGTAAAGCAAAAAACAGGAACAATGGGAAGAGTTTCGACAAAGACTTTAAGAAAGCTATCAAGGGAAATCAAAAAAAAACTGTTCTGGGGAGCAATGAAGAGCATGAGAAAGACAAAGCATTTCCCAATACGACAAATTATGGAAATAATATGAAAAGGAGACAGCGAAATCATGGAAACATGGAGAAAGCATTTTCAATAATTACGTAATCCCTCTAGAACTATATGAAAAAAAAGTAAAAATCAATTAGTAAGAGTAACAAGTAATCCAGATGAGGCAACTGAAGATGTAAATATGTCAATGGAAGAAATCCAAACAGCTATAAGAAAAATAAAATTAGAAGGTCCCAGGAGCAGATCAAGTTTATCCAGAAATGATTAAAAACCAAGGGAGAGGCAGACAAACCATTACATGCAATATGCCAACAAGCATGGAAGTCAAACAGATGCCAGACGACTGGGAAAAGGGAACAGTGGCACCAATACAAGAAAAGGATCAGCTACGGAATGTTCAAACTATAAAGTGATATCATTACTTGGCGCATCATGAAAAGTATATGCCCAGGAATATGGAAATGAGACTAGAGGAAAAGAGTAGAGGATCAAATTGAAAGAGTATCAGAGTAGATTTAGACCAGATACAAGTGTACAAGACCACATATTTACAATTAGACAAATAATAGAAACATTCCTTGAGAGAAACACTGACTTGCCCCTGTGTTTTATTGACTTAGAAAAGGCATTTATTGACACTGTGAGGAGGGACCAACTATGGCATTCTTAAAAGAATACAATGTAGAGCAAAAGTTAATAGAAGCCATTAAAAGCTTTTATAATAACCTTTATGCCCAGTGAGAGTAGCCTGGAAACATATCGGAAGAATTTGATGTAGATATAAGGAAGTAAGACAGCGTTGTACCCACAAGTCCTCTTTTATTTATCACATTTATGGATTCAGTGGCAAAGGCATCCTCAAAAATGAAGAAAATAAATGTAGGTAATATTGGAAACTCAAGCCAGTTAATGTATCAATGCTTTCATTTGCTGATGATATAGGTCTGTTGCGGAAAATCAGAAAGTGATATTCAGTCAAATATCAACATTATAACAATGAACTAAATAAAAAGAGGAATGGGAAGCAAATGCAAGAAAACCAAATCAATACAAGTAAATAGGAAAGCTAAAACACAAAATCTTAAATTGGGCAGGAGAACTTAGAACAAGTTCAAAGCTACAATTACCTACAGGTGATTAACTCAGGAAAACTAAGAAAGGAATCAGCCAGAATTCAAGCAGCAATGACAATAAATAACCATCTAGGAAAAGGCATTTGTGGTAAGCAAGAATTGTCAACAAAAACCAAAATGGCAATATACAACACAGTTTATTGTCTACCTCTAGAAGTAGCGAAAATTGGACCGTATAAAGTATGGAATACAGTAGAGTACAAGCAGCTGAAATGGAATATCTAAGAAGAGCAGTAGGGAAACTAAACGAGACAAATCAGAAACACAACAATAAGAGATGAAACCAAAACAGATGGCATAAAAACTAAGATAGAAATTAATCAACTGAGATGGATTGGGCATGTAAACAAAATGAATGACAATAGCTAAATCAGTATACAGTGCTAAAACCCAAGGTAAAAGACCAAAATGCAGACCTCAGAGAAAGAAGGAAGAAGATATAAAAGAGGCATTAAAGCAAAGAATTTAACCTTCATGGAAGGAAACAGAAAATATCAGGTCAGGGGCAGCCTGGAGAAAAATCATTTCAGGCATCTAAACCCATACACCGGACAGAGAATGAGAAATGATAAAAGAAAGAAAGAAAGAAGGGACCCCTAAAAATGGAGAGAAAAAAAACTGTAAGACTCTGGTAGTTCAGAGGTAAAGAGTCAACCTGCAAACCAAAGGTCATGGTTCTAGCCCTGGCAAGTTGAAAAGCTTTTCTAGTTTATTGGGTAGAACTCTACCCCTGGTCCAAATGAGGATGAGAGTCCCATCAGAGACTTTTTAACAACTTTTAACAACTCTCTTTTAAATCTTTGATTTTCAGCTAAGTTTTGCATATCCCATGAATAAAGAAACCAATGCAATGAAAAAAAATGGTAGAGCTGATATTGACAATGACAACATTCAGTTCCTCCAACATGACCAGGATGGGCATCAGCCAATCTTCAAACAGACAGTAGTTCTTGTTTGGGACCAGCAGGTTCCGACGATTGATGCCTTTACTCTCAGTTCTCTTCCTGGAAGAGCAAAATCTCAGTACGTGGGTGCCAAGCATTTGATAAAATCTTCTTCAAGACCTGCTGTTGTCACGATACAATCCACCTGAAATGTTTTTTAAAGAGAGAGAGAGAGAGAGAGAGAGAGAGAGAGAGAGAGAGAGAGAGAGAGAGAGAGAGTGAGAGAGAGAGAGAGAGAGAGAGAGAGAGAGAGAGAGAGACAGAGAGAGAGAGAGAGAGAGACAGACAGACAGACTGAGGCAGACAGACAGACAGAGACAGAGAGACAGAGAGACAGAGAGAGACAGAGAGAGAGAGAGAGAGAGAGAGAGAGAGAGAGAGAGAGAGAGAAAGAGAGAGAGAGAGAGAGAGAGAGAGAGAGAGAGAGAGAGAGAGAGAGAGAGAGAGAGAGAGAGAGAGAGAGAGAGAGAGAGAGAGAGAGAGAGAGAAGAGAGAGAGAGAGACAGAGAGAGAGAGAGAAAGTGGAGTATGGAAACGAGAAGGAGAAGAGAAACAAGACTAGGACTAGAAAGAAATGATAGAAAAGGAATGGAAGGAAGTATCAACAGGGCGAACATTTACAATATATGTCGAAAACGAAGAAATAGGATTCACACAGAACGCTAAAAATCTTGGGGTATATTTCGATGATAATTTATCTATGGCACATCACATAAGCCATCTCTGTAAAACGTTTTATCTCGAAATCAGACGATTAGGCCACATATCAAACTTTTAAAATCTAAGTTCTCTTAAAACATTGTCTTCAGCACACATGTTTTCCAAATTATTATTGCAACTCCCTGTTTTATAATTTACCTGATGTCTTGATTCATAAGCTCCAACGTATCCAAAATCATGCGGACAGAGTGATTTTGAAGAAAAAGAAATATGAACACATTACACATATGTTCATTGACTCCCAATCGATAAACGAATAATATACAAAATTGCGACATTGTGTCACAAGTGTGAAACTGATACAGCTCCAAATTATTTAAATGTCCTGATCTCTGGGTATGTGCCATGTCGCCAACTGAGATCTACAAATCAATGTCTGTTAAGCGTTCCCCCCTCCCCCCAAAGAAAGGCCTGACAAAACTGTCACTGCGCTCTTTTAAATACGCAGGTCCTCATATCTGGAATGCTCTTCCGTTGTCCCTACGATCTATGTTTGACACGTCGGAAGACACCTTTAAAAAACATCTCAAAACATGCCTCATGCGATGCTTCTTAGAAGAAAAGTAATTGTTTTAACTGTGCGATTTCATGTACAATACATCTTTATAATTGATATTATACTTTCAAATATTTTTTTTTATTTTCCGTTTACTTATTTACTTATTTATATATTTATTGATTGATTGATTGATTTATTTATTTATTTATTTATTTATGTAATTATCTATTTATTTTTTATATGTGCATTGCTCATGTTTTACTATGTATGTATAAATGTGCATAGAGCTGTCGTAAGATCGGAGTAGGCGCAATAGAAATTAATTACATTATTAGTATTATTATTATTATTATTATTAATAGTAGTAGTAGTAGTAGTAGTAGTAGCAGTTGTAGTTGTAGCAGTTTTGTAGTTGTAGTAGTATAGTAGTAGTAGTAGTAGTAGTAGTAGTAGTAGTAGTATTATTTAGTAGTAGTATAGTAGTAGTAGTAGTAGTAATAATAGTAGTAGTAGTAATAATAGTAGTAGTAGTAATAGTAGTAGTAGTAGTAATAGTAGTAGTAGTAGTAGTAGTAGTAGTAGTAGTAGTAGTAGTAGTAGTAGTAGTAATAGTAGTAGTAGTAGTAGTAGTAGTAGTAGTAGTAGTAGTAGTAGTAGTAATAGTAGTAATATCAGTTCAGGTAGGTGGATCGACAGCTAGTCCAATCGGACACGGACGATAACAAGGAGGTCCGGTGTACAGATTACAACCTCTGTGCACGTTAAAGAACCCTTGGCTGTTTACAGGGCAATCCGGGCAAAATCAAAAATCCTACCAAAAACCCCGAGGTGATCTTAGTTGTGGGTGTGGGTAAATCAAATCAAATCAAATCAAATGGAAATAATCGAAGGTGGAAAGACAAGTGTAAGATGCAATTCAATGCTTCTTTCTTCACCAGATATGGACGAGTGTCTGCTGGGACTGTGTGGAGAAAATGGGCTGTGTGTCAACACACCAGGCTCCTTCGTGTACCTGTGACAAGGGCTTCGTGCCAGAAAAGACGGATTTTGCAACGGTTGGCCTTTTCTTTCTTTCTTCTCTCTCTCTTGTTTGTTTTTTTTTCTTATTATTATTCTTTTCCATCTCTTTTCTTTCTATTGTGTTCATTTGTGTTGTTTTTTGTTTTTGCCCTTTCTTTTGTTTTGATTGTTGTGTTGGAATTCGTTGCCTAGTTTCGTCAAATATACGATCTAAAGTGCTCCCAGTAGGTCAACACTACTACTACTACTACTACTACTACTACCGCCACCACCATTGTCATCACCATCATCATCATCACCATCACCATCATCATCATCATCATCCTCATCAGCATGATCATCCCCATCAATACTACCACTATCACTATCACTGCGACGACCACAACACCGACCACCACCACCATTAACACTACCACCACTGTCACCACAACTGCTGCCAACAGTTTCGAACCAAAATAAAGCAAAACGAGGGAACACACGGCAATAAAGAACCACAAAAATAAGAACAACAAAACAAAACAATCAGCCGTCTCTCCCAAACTCCACTTCCTCCTTAAACACCTTCAAGAAAAAAATAAACGAAACAAACATAACAACAACAACAGCCAATTATTTCAATACACATGTATATGTGTAGGGGGAATATATGTAACATTTTTTTTTACAATGTTTATACATACGTATATATGTACATGCAAGTAAATGACAATGCATTGTGCTCGTCCGTTATCACACATAGTAAATACGTGATATTAAATTGTATGCCTCGCCTTTGAGAACTTCCTCTCAGGCCGAGAGACACTGTGTCTATCACCGGGGGACTCGGTAGTCCAAGGGCAAGATGTCGGCCTCTCAACCCAAAAGTTGTGGATTCAAACCCCGCCGACGGTTGAACAATTTTTTTTCTCAAAATATTTCGAGCAATATCTACCCCCCCCCCCCCCTCCGTCCCCCTCCTGGTCCAGGTAGATGGATAGACACCTAGTCCCATCGATGACGGACCATAGAAAGGAAGGAGGTCCGGTATGCAGATGACAACACACTGTTTACGTTAAAGATCCCTTGGTTGTTTACAAAGCAGTCCGGGCAAAATTAAAATACCTACCGAAAACCCCGAGGTCCTCTTAGCTGTGGATGTGGGTAAATCAAATCAAATCAAATCAAATCAAATCAAATCAAAATTTAAGGCCGTTACGGCCCATAGAGCCGAATTTTTCCCCCAGTTTCAATAGCGTGAAGCGCAACAGGTGATAACAATCAGGAGATGGCCAGGACGCTAGTCTGACGCAGGCTTTTACTTCCAAGTTAGTTTTGTACCCATTTACACCTGAGTAGAATGGAGAAATGCGTGTTTATTGTCTTCCCCAGGAACAGAACGTCAGAACCTTGCTTTATTGTTGTCCTCAATGAACACAACGTCAGAACCTTGCTTTATTGTTGTCCTCAATGAACACAACGTCAGAACCTTGCTTTATTGTGGTCCTCAATGAACACAACGTCAGAACCTTGCTTTATTGTCTTCCTCAATGAACACAACGTCAGAACCTTGCTTTATTGTGGTCCTCAATGAACAGAACGTCAGAACCTTGCTTTATTGTGGTCCTCAAGGAACACAACGTCAGAACCTTGCTTTATTGTTGTCCTCAAGGAACACAACGTCAGAACCTTGCTTTATTGTGGTCCTCAAGGAACACAACGTCAGAACCTTGCTTTATTGTCTTCCTCAAGGAACACAACGTCAGAACCTTGCTTTATTGTGGTCCTCAATGAACACAACGTCAGAACCTTGCTTTATTGTGGTCCTCAAGGAACACAACGTCAGAACCTTGCTTTATTGTGGTCCTCCAAGGAACACAACGTCAGAACCTTGCTTTATTGTCTTCCTCAATGAACACAACGTCAGAAACTTGCTTTATTGTGGTCCCCAGTCAGGCAGACTAACCACTCGGTTGCCGACATCACATGAACACGACAAGTCGTCAACACAGCTTCCCCAGTCGGACTCAGGCCACAGCAGTCCGTCCTGATGGTGTTTCTTTGAGTGAATCCTGCCTCCTCGACAGCTTTCCATGCTGTAGGGGACTCGGTAGTCCAGTGGTAAGGTATCGGTCTGTCATCAAAAGCTCGTGGGTTCAAACCTCGACAGGTTGAAAACAAATCATTTGATTTTTTTGTTCGGATAAAGCCCACCCTCCTGGTCCAGATAGATGGATTGATACCTAGTCCTATCGGAGACGGGATATACAAAGGGAGAGTCCCGTGTGTAGATCACAACATTCTTTGTACGGTTAAAAGTCCATTGGCTGTTTGTTTCACAGGGCAGTCCGGGAAAACATTAAAAATCCTATCGAAAAAACCCACCAAGATCACCTTTGTTGTAGATGTGGGTAAATCAAATCAAATCAAATCAAATCAAATCAAATCAAATCAAAATCCAACAATCGCTAGCTTCTATTTCATCCTCTCCACATTTCGATTTCAGACCTCGACGAGTGTCAAGACAGCGACATTTGTGGTGCTGGGGGCACGTGCGAGAACTACCCAGGTGGATTCACGTGCCTGTGTCCAAAGGCTTCAACTATGACAGCACAGGTTGCGTTGGTAGGTGCAGATTCGATCACTCCCTTTTTTTTTCAACAACATCTTTACAAGTCTACTTCTATCCAACAACACTCCGTTTTCATCGCATGGTCATAATTACGGTCTTCTGTCCCAGAACACTTCCTAACATCATCGTAATGTTTATAAACTTGTTTTCTAATCTCACGACACTCTTCAATTTCATCGAAATGGTTATTTTTACTTACAAGTCTAGTATCCGATCTCACCCTTCGATTTAATCATAATGGTTATTTTTTATTTACAAGTCTTGTATTCCATGCCACCCTCCAATTTCATCGCAATGGTTACATTTTCTTACAATTATTTCATCCAACAGTGCTCTCAGATATCATCTCAATGATTATCTTTACTTGCAAATATTTCATCCAACAGCACGCTCCAATATCATCTCATTGGTTATCTTTACCCGGGCAGTGGATAGGTAAGCACCTGTACGATGAGTAGATGATCCCGCCTTCCACGGGTCTCCTGCTGCCTTGCAGGTCGGTTTGGCTGACCAAAGGCTAAGGGAGTTAACCCTGACACAAAACAACCTGCTGCCTTGGAGGCCGGTCTTGAATGACTAAAGGCAAAGGGAGTTAACCCTGACAGAAAATAACAAGGCCTGGTAGGAGACCTCAAGGTGGCAGCCCCACCATCTATCTAGGGTACAGTGGACTAATCCCCTGCTTGTCTGAAACCTAACTGACGCAGAGAAATAAATATAATATACCCGGCTTGACCTTTCAACGACGAAAATGGAAACGAACACGGAGTGTGATTTTGGAACATGGAATGTTAGGGCAATAAATGGAAAAGAGTTAGAATTAGTTGAAGCAATGGAAAATTTCAAAGTAGACATTTTGGCTATTACAGAAACAAAGAAAAAGGAAAAGGAATAGAAAATGTAAGACCAAATAATATTTTAATCTTCTCAGGAGTAGATATCAAAGATAGAGCTAGAGCAGAAGTAAGTCTCCCAGTGCAAAAAGGCATGAAAAGCTACTAGAAAGCTGGAAATTTATAATTCCACAGCTATTAGAGGTAAATATTAAACCAAAAAAGAAGAGAAATTAAATTATTAATAGCTTATGGATGAAACGAAGACGCCACTAAAGAAGAAAAAGATA
>JAXRKP010000382.1:297500-307500 GCA_037039925.1 Doris montereyensis | reverse complement strand
GTGACCCCTGTGCATAAAGTACCAATTTAGTATAGTGAAAGAAGCTGCTGCTCTTGTTGAAAACTCCGGCGGGATTGTATATATTGGGGTCTAATACAGAGGTTTCATTGAATTAAGATTTTATTTTTGCTGAAAAATGCCATTGTTAACCATATTCCTATCATGATATGTTTTAATGAAGTATATAGTCCCAGAAATTATGATTAATTTAAATCAACTATGCATTTTGTGTTCAATACACTCTCGCCTCTGCTAGCGAAGTCAGAAATTAGACCCTGCATGTCCTTTCTTACAGTAGTCCAGCTAGCTAGCTAGCTAGCTAGATAGATAGATAGATATAGATAGATAGATAGATAGATGGATAGATAGATGGATATATAGGTAAATAGATAGATAGATAGATAGATAAATAGATAGATAGATAGATAGATAGATAGATAGATAGATAGATAGATAGAAAGATAGATATATAGATAGATAGGTAGATAGATAAATAGATAGATAGATAGATAGATAGATAGATAGATAGATAGATAAATAGATAGATAGATACAGAAACATAGTGAAAACATAATGAAAACAGTGAAAACATAGTGAAATCATAGTGAAATCAGAGTGAAATCATAGTGAAATCATAATGAAATCATAGTGAAATCATAGTGAAATCATAGTGAAAACATCCCGAAATCATAGGGAAATCATAGTGAAAACACAGTTAAAAACATAGTAAAATCATATTGAAAACATAGTGAAAACAGAAATTGGCAGCAGGAAAATTATCACTTTGAAAGTTTGGATTATATATACTCATTTGCAAAACAAATTGCACACCGGGTAGTTTACTCTTATTTACCCATCTAAAAAGGGATGTGACACATATTTTAGATAGAAAATGAATCACACCCATTTCTGTATTGATAAATTTAAAAAAAAGAGATGCACACATTGTTGGCCTTGGTGTCTTGAAATTCCATAATTTATTTCAGTAAGTACATTTCCAAAAGTCTGGAGATTCAAAATCGTGTATTTCCGCCCCTTGATTAAAAGATTAATGCAGTGGAACGACCACAGAACGTACAAGTCTTTGAATTTAGGCCTGTGGAATAGCACCCCAAGCATCTGTGATTGCTCTCTAAAGTTATAGTAGAGTTCCTAGTTTATTTGGTAGCGCCTGCACTTTCACCGTGATGATATTCCTAAAAGCTCTATGTGGTTGAGATCAAGACCCATTGCTAACCATGGTTGAAGTGTATTGACGTTGTGTTGCTCAAGATAGTCTCTTGTACGAAATGCTTGAGTGAGATAGGCGCGTTATCATGCATGCAGATGAAGATGAATGTTTTTGTGCTCTGGTATCAAAAGTGCAATATGATTGTTTTGACTTTTTATCGTGAAACACATCACAGTAATCGAGCAAAGGGAATACACGATATTGAATCTCAGACTTTTTGAAAATGTACCTACTGGAATAAATCATTGAATTTCAAGACACCACAGGTCAACAATTTGTGAGTCTTTTTATTTATCAATACAGAAATGGACATGATTCATTTTCCTTCTAAAAGATTTGTCATATCCTTTAAAATGGGTGAATAAGAGTGAAAATATTAGGTGTGCAGTTTCTTTTGCAAACGAGTATAAGTATATATAAAATACACTTGCCACCTTTCGACCATGCTTTAATATAATTCCAGTCTGCAGTTTTCGTGTATTCCTGTGCTCTAAGCTACAAGTTTAAAACGGCAGTAAACATAATCGTATTTGGCGGAGACAACAAATCGGCCAATAAAAAGCACTAATGACTACAAAGCAACATCGTAATCGATTACGTCATAAATGTGGCAAAGCTGATCCCTTCATTATAAGCCCCGTTTGACGAGTTGCTTACATAGTTAAAAAAACACTTCCCGTGGACTGTATCGATTAGCACATTTATTGTTAAAGTGATGTCGGGAAAATTTATTGATCACTACTTTAATTGTTCAAGTGATGAGTCATAAACTCGATGGGTGAACATTTATTGGAGCATTATAGAAAATCCACCGAATTATATCAGTCAAAAACCAAGATATTATATCCACACAAAGTCTACATGTAACTTGGAAACAAAACAACAAAAAAAACGACACTGAAGCATGGGCCAGATGTATCGGTTTTAAAAAAATAAAAACCAATTGTTAATAGATAAAGGTGTAAGCTATTTTGGGTGTTTGTCACGCGGTAAAGCGCGAGTTGTTCGCCGACAAAGGTAAACAAGCTCTAGAAGGAACCGGTGGAGCGTGTCATAATCAATATTGTTATTGGCCCACATTGGGCTAATTTCAAGACTACTTAACCGACTAAGATAAAGAAAAGCTCAAAAGACAACCAGTGGGGCTTGTCTTGTTCTCTTATAATAATCAATATTGTTATTAATCCGTATTGGGTTTCTTCTTTTCTGCTTCTTCTTCTTCTGCTTCTTCTTCTTCTTCTTCTTCTTCTTCTTCTTCTTCTTCTTCTTCTTCTTCTTCTTCTTCTTCTTCTTCTTCTTCTCTCTTCTTCTTCTTCTTCTTCTTCTTCTTCTTCTTCTTCTTTCTTCTTCTTCTTCTTCTTCTTCTTCTTCTTCTTCTTCTTCTTCTTCTTCTTCTTCTTCTTCTTCTTCTTCTTCTTCTTCTTCTTCTTCCTTCTTCTTCTTCTTCTTCTTCTTCTTCTTCTTTCTTCTTCTTCTTCTTCTTCTTCTTCTTCTTCTTCTTCTCTCTTCTTCTTCTTCTTCTTCTCTTCTTCTTCTTCTTCTTCTTCTTCTTCTTCTTCTTCTTCTTCTTCTTCTTCTTTCTTCTTCTTCTTCTTCTTCTTCTTCTTTCTTCTTCTTCTTCTCTTCTTCTTCTTCTTCTTCTTCTTCTTCTTCTTCTTCTTCTTCTTCTTCTTCTTCTTCTCTTCTTCTTCTCGCTTGTCTTGTTCTCTTATAATAATCAATATTGTTATTAACCCGTATTGGGTTTCTTCTTCTTCTGCTTCTTTCTTCTTCTTCGTCTTCTTCTTCTTCTTCTTCTTCTTCTTCTTCTTCTTCTTCTTCTTCTTCTTCTTCTTCTTCTTCTTCTTCTTCTTCTTCTTCTTCTTCTCTTCTTCTTCTTCTTCTTCTTCTTCTTCTTCTTCTTCTTCTTCTTCTTCTTCTTCTTCTTCTTCTTCTTCTTTCTTCTTCTTCTTCTTCTTCTTCTCTTCTTCTTCTTCTTCTTCTTCTTCTTCTTCTTCTTCTTCTTCTTCTTCTTCTTCTTCTTCTTCTCTTCTCTTCTTCTCTTCTTCTTCTCCTTCTTCTTCTTCTTCTTCTTCTTCTTCTTCTTCTTCTTCTTCTTCTTCTTCTTTCTTCTTCTTCTTCTTCTCTTCTTCTTCTTCTTCTCTTCTTCTTCTTCTTCTCTTCTTCTTCTTCTTCTTCTCTTCTTCTTCTTCTCGTCTCTTCTTCTTCTTCTTCTTCTTCTTCTTCTTCTTCTTCTTCTTCTTCTTCTTCTTCTTCTTCTTCTTCTCTTCTTCTCTTCTTCTTCTTTCTTCTTCTTCTCTTCTCTTCTTCTTCTTCTTCTTCTTCTTCTTCTTCTTCTTCTCTTTCTTTTATTTTATCGTTGTTGTTATTATTAGGGAGCTGAGATGGCCGAGTGGTTAAAATGCAATGCACTGTGACTCAGAGGTATTAAGTTCGAGTCCCACCATGGGGATTGAACCCACCACTCTACGTCGGCACCCAATGCCTGGCCATGAAAAAAGCGCGCTACCAACCAAACTTACTACACTCATGAACTAGCACCAACGCATTGATGTTGCTTCTGGATCTAAGCGCAGCATTTGACACCGTGGATCACGAGATGCTGTTGACAAGAATTTATGATCTGTTTGGAATTACAGACGCAGCACTCGAATGGTTTTAAAGTTTCCTGACTAACCGAAAGTAGCGAGTCATCATCAAAGGTATCCCTTCAAACCCGACACTTCTCCGATTTGGTGTTCCCCAGGGGTCAGTCATTTGGTCTTTATTTGTTTCCCTTTACACGGCACCACTAAGCGAAATCATTACATTGCACGGAATCCAACATCATTTCTTCGCTGACGATATTCAACTCTAACCTCCAGTGTCATCAAATTAATGACAGTGAGACAACACCAGAGACAATCACCAAGTGTGTGCTCAATATCAAGTCATAGATGACTCTGAACAAACTTAAGTTCAATGACTGAACTTATCGCGTTCAAGAAAAAACCCCCACAAAAACAATCAATCATCAATGAACTAGCCATCGAAGAAATTCTTATTCCGAAACCCATACCTGGGTTACGTCTGAGAGGCAGCAGTGTGTTTGTTGTGCTACTACTACTATGTGTAGGTATTGACACAAGATAATATGAAAGCCCCATAGGAACAAAGACGAGACAAATACAAAGAATAGACAGAAAAAAAATCCTGGCCACCACGAGGATCGAACCCAAGACCTCTGCGTCGGCACCCATCGCCTCGCCATGAAAAGAAAGCGTGCTACCAATCGAGCTAACTACACCATAACTCTGTTCAGTGTGCCACTTAGTAATCCACATGCTTTTATTTTAAAATTCAATCCACGAGCGCCGACGCGGTGGATGGAGAAAGCAGAGGGTAATAACTGTTCAGCCTGGTCGTCGGCCACTTTCCCATTGTCATCGAAACTGTCCACCACCCACCTTTCTGAATCTGAATCTGAATCTGATCAATACGTCTTAGAAACCAGTATTGGCGTAATTACAACGGACAGTTTATAGACGTAAGTCTTTCTCTGAAACTTTCGATCGATGATGAGTTGATGGTATGATCATCGAGATGATTCCAGTCAATGATGGTACGGACGAAGAAAGAGTTTCTGTATTGTTTGATGTGATGGTGGTATTGGTGGATCAATTTGTGTTGTTTGTGACGTAGGGCTCAATTATGTTATTCATTATGTGGTTTCAAATTTTCGTGGTTTGATGATGCGCTTGGGACGTTTTGGGATTAAGAATTTCCCTGGAGGAATTGATGGAGTCATTTCTTTGACAATTTTGAACATGAATGATAATTTGAGCTGTTTTCTTCAATCTTTGAGGTCAGGGAAGTTTTGATCCTGGAGCATTTGTGTAATGCAGCCTGGTGTTCTAGAGCTGTAATCTCCGGTGATGAAACGAACTCCCTGTCGCTGGATTCCCTCTAGCCTTTTGATGTCCTCTTCAAGGTATGGATTCCACACTGTGGCCCCATACTCAACGTAGATCTCACAAGCGACATATATATATATATGCATTTTGCCTGCAGTCTATGGGACAATGTCTCAGATTTCTTCGAAGGAAGCCAATGGTGGAGCTTGCTTTTTGCGTGATCTTTGTAGAAAAGTGGTTTCGCCATTTCAGATCCTCAGCTATTATTATTCCAGCGATAGAGACCTTTTAAATATTTTTACAAACAAGTATATTAACTATCAAAGTGTTAAATTTAGTATGCACAGTAGTTGTAGATGTGTATTAACAATGACAAAAAGCAACGGAAGACTACTGTTTACTCTAACACTTCCCGACACCATTCACTCAAAACAGATACACGTCAATTCAATTCACGATACAACACACGAAGCACTACGTCTCAAAAGAGAGAATCTACAAAAGCCACGTGGAATGCTCCGTCCGTTACACCAACTCGAAAAGCTGATACAAGAAATGAAAACATTTGAAATACAAAATCTAGGTATTGTGAAACGAGGTGGACAGGTGTCGGAAGAGTTAAGAATGATGGACATGAAATAACGCTACAGGACGAAAGTGAAACACGAAAGAGGAGTGGGAATACTGTTTGACAATCAGACAAGCCAATCTATTTTGGGTGTTTGGTGAATTCCCGAAATAATTATATTAGTGAAACTAAAAGGACGACCCTTTGATTTGATGTGACACAAGCATATGCTCCTACAGCAGAAAACGACGAAAGTGATATAGAACTATTCTACGAGGACTCGGAGAGGGCCAACAGACAATGCAACTCACAAGAAATCACTATCATAATGGGCGACTTTAACGCAAACGTAAGTAGTGAAAGAGTTGAAAACATCGTCGGCGGATATGGTTTGGGTACACAAAACGAAAGAGGAGATATGTTAATAGACTGGTGCATGAAAGAAAGTTACATGGTAACAAATACATCAGAAGGAGATGGACATGGCAAAGCCTTGAAGTCACTTATTCATGTTCATTGTCCAAGTCGGCAGCTTAGGTCCTGTAATCTGTTCTCACTTGATCGTAAAACGTTAAAATCTAAATTTTGTATCGTACTTTTGCATGTTCTGGCTCGATTCATTCAAGAGATCATTGAAAACAAAACTTTATCGCTCTGCATTCGATACATTAAGCCGAATGTTTGTTTGCAATGTATTATTACTTATCTTTCATTATCTAAGTATGTAATATATCATTGCCGTCCTGCTTGTATCACAATGTTCCATATCACACTACCATTGTAAAGCGTCTTTGAGCATATTGTTATGGACATAGGCGCTATATATAAATTATGAATTATATTAATCTACCGGGCAGCGGACTGGTAAGCACCTGTACGGGGATTAGTCGGTCCTGCCCTCCATGAATCTCCTGCTGCCTTGTAGGCGGGTCTTGGTTGATCAAAGGCTAAGGGAGTTAACCCTGACAGAAAATAACAACCTGCCTTGCCTGGAAGCCCCACCATCTACCTAGGGTACCTAGGGTACAGTGGGCCAATCCCCTGCTTATCCAAAACAAAATTGATTCAAATAAATATATATAATGATATACCCGGCTTGAACTTTCGAAGACGGCTCTGGAAAAGAACACGGACTGTGATTTTTGGAATATGGAATGTTAGGTCAATAAATGGAAAAGAGTTAGAATTAGCTAAAGAAATGGAAAAATTCAAAGTAGACATTTTGGCTATTACAGAAACAAAGAAAAAAGAACAAGAAATAGAAAATGTTAGGACCGAATCATATTTTAATCTTCTCATCAGTAGACATCAAAGACAGAGCTAGAGCAGATAGGCCTCTAATGCATAAACGGCAAGAACTACTAGAAAGTTGGAGATTTATAAGCCCACGTTTATTAGAGATAAATATTAAACCAAAAGGAAGAGAAATCAAATTATTAATAGCTTATGAACCAAACGAAGACGCAACTAAAGAAGAAAGGATATCTTTCGAAAAACGATTTACAAGCCTCAGAGAATCTTAAACACAAACAGGAACTATTGGTTTTAGGAGATTTAAACACTAGAGTAGGCAACAATGTAGAAACGAAAAGAGGAGTAATAGGTAAAGAAGGAAAGATAACAACGTCTCCAAATGAGAGAGATTAACAGATTTTTGCCTAAAGAATAACGTGAAAATAGCTAACACATTTTTTCGTCATAAAGATATCCACAAATATACCTGAGTAAATGAAGACAGATATGAAAAGTCAATCATAGACTACATAATAGTTAGCAGCTCCCTTTACAGTACAATGGATGAAAGAGTAAACAGAGGAACTGAAATATTTAGTGATCACACCCTAGTCATAGCCAAAATGAAATTATTAATTGAAGAAAACAAACTGAAAAGGAAAGAGAAGAAATCTACTAAACTCACAATAGAAGAACTAAATAAACCAATAGAAAAACAAATGTATCAATCCAGGATACAAAAGATATATCAATGAAAGGCAAATGGATCTGAAGGAAAGCACAATAGAAGAAAGGTGGCAAATGTATAAAGAAACACACCTCAGTTGTACTGCAGAGGTCTGTGGTAGGAAACAAATTAAAGGAGATAGGAAAGAAAAGAATGAGAATATCCTAAGATCAAAGAAAAGAAGGATGCTTGCAAACAAAGAGACCAGAGGATATGATAGATTACGTGAGTAAGAACCATCGCCAAAGAGGAAGTTAATAAAACAAAACAGGAACAGTGGGAAGAGTTTGGACAAAGATTTCAAATAAGCTATCAAGGAAATCAAAAGCTGTTCTGGGGAGCAAATGAAGAGCATGAGAAAGACCAAAGCATGCCCAATACGACAAATTAAGAACGCCAAAGGAGAAATAATGAAAGGAGACAAATGAAATCATCATGGAAACAAGGATGAAGTATTTTCAACAAATACATAATACCTCCAGAACATATGAAAAATGAAGTACAGATCAATTAGTAAAAGTAACAAGTAATCCAGATGAGACAGCTGAAAGTGTAGATATCTCAATGGAAAAAATCCAAACAGCTATAAGAAAATGAAATTAGGAAAGGCCCCAGGAGCAGAGCAGATCAAGGGCAGACAAACAACGACATGCAATATGCCAACAAGCATGGAAGTCTAAACAGGTGCCAGACGACTGGAAAAAAGGGAACGGTAGTATCAATACACAAGAAAGGATCAACTATGGAATGCTCAAACTATAGAGGGATATCCTTACTTAGTGTACCAGGAAAAGTGTATGCCATGATTCTTGGAAATGAGACTAAAGAAAAGAGTAAAGGATCAGATTGAATAGCATCAGAGCGGATTTAGACCAGGAAGAAGTGTACAAGACCACATATTTACAATTAGACAAATAATAGAACAATTCCTTGAGAGAAACATTGACTTGCACGTGTGTTTTATAGACTTAGAAAAGGCATTTGATACTGTGAGGAGGGACGAACTATGACATTCCTTAAAAGAATACAACGTAGAGTAAAAATTTAATAGAAGCCATTAAAAGCTTTTACAATAAAACAACATGTGCAGTGAGAGTTGCTGGAAATGTATGTGAATAATTTGATGTAGATATAGGAGTAAGACAGGGTTGTGTCTTAAGTCACTCTTTTGTTTATAACATTTATGGAATCAGTCGCAAAGGCATCTTCAAAAATGAAGAAATTGAATATAGGTATGTGAAAGCTTAAACCAGTAAATATATCAATGCTTTCATTTGCAGATGATTTAGTTCTGTTTGAAATATCAGAAAGTGACCTTCAGTCGAATATCAACATTATGAATAATGAACTAAATAAAAGAAGAATAAGAGTAAATGCAAAGAAAACCAAAACAATGCTAGTAACTAGGAAAACTAAAACACAAAATCTTAAATTGGGCAGGGAAATTTAGAACAAGTTCAAAGCTACAATTACCTAGGAGTAATGATTAACTCAGAAGAAAAATTACGAGAAGAAATCAGCGAGAGAATTCAAAAGGCAAGTGCAATATATAACATTTGTAGGTAAACAAGAATTGTCAACGAAAAACAAACTGGCAGTATACAACACAGTTTATTGTCCTACTCTCATGGCAGTGAAACTTAGACCTTAAACAGTATGGTATACAGTAGAGAACAGGCAGCCGAAATGAAATATCTAAGAAGGGTAATACAGAAAACTAAAAGAGACAAAATCAGAAATACAACAATAAGAGATCATACAAAAGCAGATGGCATAAAAACTAAAATATAAATGCATCAACTGAGATGGTTTGGGCATGTTAACAGAATGAATGACAATAGAATAGCTAAATCAGTATACAGTGCTAAAACTCAAGATAAAAGATCAAAAGGCAGACCTCGGAGAAAGTGGGGAAGAAGATATAAAAAAGGCATTAACGCAAGAAATTTAACTTGTTTGGAAGTAAACAGAAAATGCCAGGACAGGGCATCCTGGAGAAATACAAATTTCGGGCATCTAAACCCATACACGGGAAAGTAGAATGGGAACTGATAAAGAAAGAAAGAAATATTTATCTATATTTAATTGTTGTTGTTGATGTTGTTAGTATCATTATTATTATCATAATTATAATTATTATTATTATTATTATTATTATTATTATTATTATTATTATTATTATTATTATTATTATTATTATTATTATTATTATCTTTATTATTGTTATTTTGATTATGATTGTTATTATTATTATTATTATTATTATTATTATTATTATTATTAGTAGTAGTAGTAGTAGTAGTAGTAGTAGTAGTAGTAGTAGTAGTAGTAGTAGTAGTAGTAGTAGT
>JAXRKP010000382.1:280000-287500 GCA_037039925.1 Doris montereyensis | reverse complement strand
ACAAGGCAGCCCACGCGGAATGTTGTCATTATTATTATTATTATTATTATTTATTATTATTATTATTATTATTATTATTATTATTATTATTATTATTATTATTATTATTATTATTATCATTATTATTATTATTATTATTATTATTATTATTATTATTATTATTATTATTATTATTATTATTATTATTATTATTATTATTATTATTATTATTATTATTATCATTATTATTATTATAATTATTATTATTATTATCATATTATTATTATTATTATTATTATTATTATTATTATTTGTTGTTGTTATTATCTACAACAGATATATACATAAATAGCCAGCCATATAGACGAAGACACAGACAAACATATCGCTAGGGAGTAGATAAACAGATTGAAAGGCAGACGTGCAGATAGAAGCCATATAAAAGATAGATGGATCAGTCCTAAGTAGATAGATAGGTAGGAAGGCAGATGGATAGATATACAAATAGATGATACATAGACAGATAGATAGATAGTTAGTTATATACGTAGGCACGTAGTGCATTAAACAGGTAGGTAGGTATGTAGGTAGATCGATAGATAAATAGATATATTGATTGATTGATTTATAGATAGATAGATGGATATGTAGAAAGACATATAGATGAATTTATGTAATGTGCATAGACATGTACGTAGATAGATAAATATATGGATGAGTAAATATTAGGCAGACAGATAGGTAGGTAAATAAAATAGATAGATAGATAGATAGATAGATAGATAGATAGATAGACATATAGATAGATAGATAGATAGATAGATAGATAGATAGATAGATAGATAGATAGATAGATAGTTCGATAGTAAGATAGATAGATCCATACATACATACACACACACACACACGCATACATACATACATATATACATACATACATGTATACATACATACATACATACATACACACATATATACATACATACATATACACATACATACATACATACATATATACATACATACATACATACATACATACATACATACATACATACATACATACATACATACATACATAAATACATACATACATACATACATACATACATACATACATACATACATACATACATACATGCATACATACATACATACATAAGTGCATTTTGAGATATGCTTATGTTCAGCTTGTTTTTGTGAGTACCTCATTCACTGTTTCTTCACAGACGTCGATGAGTGTGTTTCTGGCACGGCAGTGTGTAGTCACATCTGTAACAACACAGTAGGCTCATACACATGCGATTGCGATACAGGCTTTGTTCTGGCAAATGACAGGAGGTCTTGCGAAGGTAGGTTCTCATTGCCCAACTTTCTCCATGGTGTAAAACATATTTTTTTAAACATGAAGATGGATTTGTAGTTCGTATCCCCTAAAACGTGCAGGCTCACCGACTGTACATCATTCACCCCCCCCCCCCCCCCTGGCGGGCCATTTCATTCAACGTCCTTCTCATCTCCCTGGGGTGCGCACAACACACCAGCCTGTTGTTAGGCGTTTCCTACTAACACTCTGTCTATCTGACACTCTGGCAAAATTCTTCCCTACCTATAGCTGGGTACACATTCATACCCGAGTCAAGTGAGGAAAGAAGAGTGAAGTACCTTTCCTAAGAATACAACGCTGTGAAACAACCCGTCTCTACCAGCCGTGGTGGGGTTTGATTCACCCAGTGTCGTTGCGATTACAAGCCCACACAACACTACGACGCAGTTGTAACGCCTCCGTGTATCATCAGTATCAGAAAGTTAATGGAATTCGTGTGGCTCTACTTGACAAAACTGTGCACGACCTCTGAGTTCTGTTTGAGGAGGTGCATCGTCGAGTTGTAAAGCCCCTCACTCCCAGAGTTCTCTCCTTTGGTTTGTCCACTGAGCTGCTTTCTAGATACGCATGTATCCCCTCCCCCCCCAACTAGGCCACCCTTGTTCCTTCATGTCGGTTTTCCTCCACCACCCCACCCCCACCCACACCTTGGTCTGTATCGTTTCTGTTTACCACCTGGGGTGTATTCTGAACGCCATTTTTGGAGTCTGTGGTTGGCGGGGCCTACTGATAGGTCCTACTTCTTTTCTTTCACTTTTTCACGTCTTTCTTTCATCTTGCTGCTTCCTCTTAAATCACCTTGAGGCTTACCGGACACGGTGAACTGGATACATTTCAATCAAAGCTATATATATTTCTTGGTAACGTCCTTGCATCCCTTTTGAGCACAGGGCCGTGGTTTCATTGTAGTTTTATTATTAGAGTCATGCTCTCAAATCTTCATTCTGCTACAAAAGATGTTGCGTGTTCCCAGAATTGCCAAAATGAAAGACACAACAATTCCAGAAAGATTAGGCGTACCACAAAACAAAGTGGCTTCTGAATCTGATAAAATAAAGAAAACGATAAAATCAAGAAAACGGAAATGGTTTAGCCACATAAAGAGACACCAAGGACTGACAACATTAGAATCAGTCAAAAGCGGGGAGAGGAGAGGGGGTGGGGGAAGGCAGACCAACTGAATCAGCTGACAACAAGCTGGACAGACAACACCAGGGACTGGACGGGTACGACTGTGATAGACGACACCAGGGACTGGACGGGTACGACTGTGATAGACGACACCAGGGACTGGACGGGTACGACTGTGATAGACGACACCAGGGACTGGACGGGTACGACTGTGATAGACGACACCAGGGACTGGACGGGTACGACTGTGATAGACGACACCAGGGACTGGACGGGTACGACTGTGATAGACGACACCAGGGACTGGACGGGTACGACTGTGATGTGATAGACGACACCAGGGACTGGACGGGTACGGCTATGATAGACGACACCAGGACTGGACGGGTACGACTGTGATAGACGACACCAGGGACTGGACGGGTACGACTGTGATAGACAACACCAGGGACTGGACGGGTACGACTGTGACAGACAACACCAGGGACTGGACGGGTACGGCTGTGATAGACAACACCAGGGACTGGACGGGTACGACTGTGATAGACGACACCAGGGACTGGACGGGTACGACTGTGACAGACGACACCAGGGACTGGACGGGTACCAGGGACTGGACGGCTGTGACAGACGACACCAGGGACTGGACGGGTACGACTGTGACAGACGACACCAGGGACTGGACGGGTACGGCTGTGACAGACAACACCAGGGACTGGACGGGATAGACGGCTGTGACAGACGACACAAGGGACTGGACGGCACGACTGTGACAGACGACACCAGGGACTGGACGGGTACGGCTGTGACAGACAACACCAGGACTGGACGGGTACGGCTGTGATAGACGAATGTTGTAGGATGGATCAGAATCGCGACGGCATTTTTAAAGATTTGCTTTGATTTATCCACATCCGCAACGATGGTGATCTCGGCTTTGTTTGGGGTTGGGTTTTTTTTTGTAGAACGTTTTAATTTCGCTCCAACCGTCTTGTAAATAGCCAAAGGATCTTCAACGTGCACAGAGTGTTGTGATCTGCACACGGGACCTCCTTTTTTATCGTCCGTCTCATCTCCAATGAGACTAGGTGTTGATCCATCTACCTGGATCAGGGGGGGATTCGGTAGTCCAGAGGCAAGGTGTCGGCCTCTCAACCAAGAGGTAGTGGGTTTGAATTCGAGTCCCGCCAACGGTTAAAAGGTTTTCTCGTACTTTTTCAAGAAAAATCTACCCCTTTGGTCCAGGTAGGTGGATCGACACCTAGTCCCATCGGAGACGGACGATAAAAAGGAGATCCCGTGTACAGATCACAACACTCTGTGCACGTTAAAGATCCCTTGGCTATTTACAGGGCAGTCCGGACAAAATTTAAAATCCTACCGAAAACCCCGAGATCCCCTTAGTTGTGGATGTGGGTGAATTAAATCAAATCAAAAACAAGGATCACGGTGGGTGAGGGCGGGGTAGATTTTACCCGGGAAAAAAATCGAGAAAATTGTTCAACCCACAGCGGGCTTGAACCCATTACCGTTTGGTTGAGAGGCCGACACATTGGCTACCGTCCGATGGTTTTGAGACGCAACGACCTACCATGGCCAAACGAGAGGATGAGGACGACAATGACAGGGACGCATATTGTTTAGGTTAATATTTGTTTAAAATGTGAAAATTGAAAGATTCTGGACATCGCAATGCTTCATCGATAACTGGTTACAGTGTCGTATAATGGATAGCGTTCGGTCATCAAGCACAGTGCATGATAGAAGGCGACCTTGCCATTTAACAATGTGATTGGTGACTATTTTTAGAGCTCATAGTTTCGCCCAATTAGAATGCTGGATGGAAGGCGAGAAAGCCTTGTAGAAAAGTACTTTGTTACTGAAAGCTACCCTGTGTTAATCTTTCACATATTGTTCTACCCGTATATTTCTACTTTCGTTTCCAGCCAATTTGGTTCCACTGACTGTGTCATTGATATATAAAATGATAAACAGGGCATCCCAAGTAATATAATGTGTATTTTGTTCTATTGTGAAACCTGATCGGGGGACTCGGTAGTCCAGAGGCAAGGTATCGGCCTCTCGACCAAAAGACCTCGATTTTTTTCGAGCAAAATCTACCCCCTGGTTAAGGTAGGTGGATCGACACTTAGTCCCATTAGAGACGGACGATAAAAAGATAACAACACTCTGTGGACGTTAAAGATCCATTGTCCGTTTACAGGGCAGTCTAGCACAATTTGAATTTAAAAATCCTACCAAAACCCCGAGATCACCTTAGTTGTGGATATACGTAAATCAATCGAACAAACAAACAAACAAACTAACAAGAAACATGATGTACCACCAAGCAAATACTCATGCATTTTGGGACAATAACGATATATCGTATCTTATTATTATTATCTATTGTATTCTCCAGTGATCACTCGATGTGATCAGATGAATGGCACTGTGCTCAAAACTGTCTGGCCAGAGAATCGGGTGAAATTTATTGCCAGTGTGGCTCTGGTTACAACTTGAATAGAAACGGCAAAGACTGCGATGGTGAGTTTGTGTTCTTGTGTTCCTGATTTTACCTTTTATCCACCCTTACCGGTGATCCTCAGGATGTGAACTTTTAATTGCAAATAACGTAGCAATATAAGATAATTTTACGGTTTAGTGGCGTAAAAAAAATGGGTTAAATTTGTACTCCATGTCGGTATCGGCTTAGATATATACATTTAGAAGGGAAAATGAAGAAATATATCCACAATCCCTTACCTGAACCCCTACCCCCACACCATAGTGGGGTGGGTAGGATGGGGTGGGGAGGGACGTTCAGGGTAAGGGATTATGTATAGATTGCCTCCGTATCACTTCTAAATGTAGATCTAAGCCGATACCGATATCGAGTACAAAATTTAACCCACTTTCTTTACGCTGTTAAACTGTAAAATAACCCAAGATAAAGACACAAATGTAAAAGACGGAAAGGAAAGAACTTCTGTTTTGCAAGGCCTTAGGTTTGTTTATTTTTAACAAGCGAGTGATACCCCGGAACAAGTACGATTGTAACTTTGAGTCAGTATTCGAACATGGGGTTACACAAAATGTCATTGTTTCTCCGTCTTTGAGTAGAATTTCATTCACTTAAGCCGCCATTTTTGTCAGGTTTTATCATTAAAAGTTGGAATAGTAAAGATAAAAATATCAAGATGGATTAATAGGCCGCATCCCCGCACAAGTACAGGTTCGCCGACTGTAGATCATGTATCCCCCACCAAGCCTCCCCGGGAGTTCAAAAGAACTCTGAATGAAATGGCCTGCTGGAGAGAAATGATGTACAGTCGATGATGAGCCTGCACTTGTGCTTGTACACGAAGTATAAATCCATCTTTATCTTTATCTTTCATTAAGATCGTCAGGACCTGGGTTCAAAACCCTGGCAGCGTTTGGTCTGACGTTATGTTCTTTGGATAAGGGCGACTCGGTAGTCCAGAGGCAAGTTGAAAAACGTTTTCTCGGGGTTTTTCTCCAGTAACCCCCCCTCCCCACTCCCTCATATTATTGTTAAAGCATTCCTGTTCCTTGTTCTATCTCGATGTGTTCACGACGTAGATGTTGATGAATGCAAGACTCTTAACGCCGGCTGCCAGCAAATTTGCATCAACATGCCGGGTGATTTCCGGTGTGATTGTAACCATGGTTACCTGCTCCGTAAAGATAGTCACAACATGTTGACTTGCGAACGTAAGTACATGTACATTTTTCGAGGAATCTACCCATTTATTCAGTCAACCATTCCTTTTTAACCGTTACACAACCAGCTTCTATCCGTCTGTCTATTTGTGTCTCTTTCTCTGTCTATTTCTTTGTCTCTGTCTGTCTGTCTGTCTGTCTGTCTGTCTGTCTGTCTGTCTGTCTGTCTGTCTGTCTGTCTCTCTCTCTCTCTCTCTCTCTCTCTCTCTCTCTCTCTCTCTCTCTGTCTCTATACATGTCTCTCTGACTCTCTCTCTCTCTCTCTCTCTCTCTCTCTCTCTCTCTCTCTCTCTCTCTCTCTCTCTCTCTACTCTCTCTCTCTCTCTCTCTCTCTCTCTCTCTCTCTCTCTCTCTCTCTCTCTCTCTCTCTCTCTCTCTCTCTCTCTCCCTCCCTCCGTCCCTCTGTCCTTCTGTCCTCTCTCTCTCTCTCTCTCTCTCTCTCTCTCTCTCTCTCTCTCTCTCTCTCTCTCTCTCTCTCTCTCTCTCTCTCTCTCTCTCTCTCTCTCTCTCTCTCTCTCTCTCTCTCTCTCTCTCTCTCTCTCTCTCTCTCTCTCTCTCTCTCTCTCTCTCTTTCTGTTTCTCTCCCCCTCTCTGTAACTCGGTCAGTATATCTCATGTTATCTCACTTTAACTCCCTCCCCCATCCATATACATGTATCTATTCATCTATATATCTGGCTGTCCATGTATCTATCTATCAATCTTTCTATTAATCACATGTCTGTCAATCCATCTTGTAATGGGTGATCTATCTCTCTGTCGGTTTATCTATCCTATATAATATTAAAGCCCCACAGGAACAAAGACTAGACAAATACAAGGAATAGACAAACCCTGACCACCATTAAGATCGAATCCTTGACCTCGAGTTAACACGGTTGGTAGCACGCTTTCCTTTCATGACGAGACGGTGGGTGCCGACGCAGAGGTCATGGGTTCGATCCACATGGTGGCCAGGTTTTTTAATCTGTCTATTCGTTGCATTTGTCTCGTCTTTACTCCTATGGGGCTTTAATATTATTCAATGTCATTTCCTTCATTTGCGACATGCCCCTTACCTCACTGTTTGTCTTTACTCTACTCATATTATGATTTATCTCATTTATCTTTTGTCTTTCTGAACATATTTTTATCCTCATAATTGCTTGAAATTCTATAAAATTGTATCTATCTCTTAGTTTCGATTACTGCCAGTCGGACAAATTAAGTGTTATCTGAGCAATGCGTAAGGAGAAGGAGGAGGAGAAGGAGAATAAGAA
>JAXRKP010000382.1:172500-275000 GCA_037039925.1 Doris montereyensis | reverse complement strand
TAACTCAGAGGGAAAACTAAGAGAAGAAATCAGCCAGAGAATCAAAAAGGCAAGTGCAATATATAACCATCTAGGAAAGGCATGTGTAGGTAAGCAAGAATTGTCAACAGAAATCAAAATGGCAGTATACAATACAGTTTATTGTCCTACTCTCCTCTATGGCAGTGAAACTTCGACTTTAGACAGTAGAGAATACAATAGAGTACAGGCAGCTGAAATGAAATATTTAAGAAGAAAAGTAGGGAAAACTAAAAGAGACAAAATCAGAAACACAACAATAAGAGATCAAACCAAAGCAGACGGCATAAGAACTAAGATAGAAATAAATCAATTGAGCTGGTTTCGGCATGTAAACAGAATGAATGGCAATAAAATAGCTAAATCAGTATACAGTGCTAAAGCCCAAGGTAAAAGACCAAAAGGCAGACCTCGGAGAAAGTGGGAAGAAGATATAAAAGAGGCATTTTTTTGGAAGGAAACAGAAAATGCCAGCACAGGGGCATCCTGGAGAAAGATCATCTCAGGCATATGAACCCATACACCGAAAGGTAGAATGAGGACTGATAAAGAAAGAAAAGAAATCTATCTCCCCGAGTAAAATTCACATGAGGATAGTTGAAAAAGGATTTATAATCAATATTATCTGTGTTATGAACAATTTTATACAATTCGATAAGATCCCCGTTTTCTTCTGTATTTTATTGAGGGAGTCGAAGAAATTTCAATCTTACATTACAAGACATATCACCATGCTCCAACTATCTCAATAACGTTGTCGCTCGTCTTTGTACTTTTTCTAAAAGAATTGATTGCTGTTTGAATAAAGGGCTTCCTATACAATTTCCATATTCCAGTATAGGTCAAATAAAAGTTTTATAAAATGTAAGAAAATGTTTACATACATATATGAAAAACTTCTATAAATAATTCCAATCATTCTATTTACCTTATTAATGCATTCATAAATATGTTCATTAAAATTTAGATTCTTATCAAAGATTACACCGAGATCCTTTTCTGACTTTACAAAAGACAAGTCACTGGATCTGTTGACGTCAATAAAATATGAAATCATAGGGTTATTTTTACCAACATACATGACCTTACATTTGGAAATATTGAAGTCCAATTGCCATTCTTCAGTCCATCTAAACAAAGAGTATAAATCATTTCGCAACACCTGATAGTTTTCAGTCTGGGAATATTTTTTGTATCATCCGCAAATATTTTACAAGTAGAATTTATTGTATTAGGACGATCATTTATATATAGTATAAATAAGAGAGGCCTATCACACTTCCTGGGAACACAACTTTTAAAAGGGTTTAAAATCAGAACCTTCATTTTTAACTATTACTCTCTGACAGCGATTTGATAGGAAATATTTAATCCAACATAATATATCACCAACTATACCGTAAGCCTGAGGCTTTACAAAGAGTATTTCATGGGGTATTGAATCAAAAGCCTTACGAAAATACAAATATATAACATCAATGTCTTGAACGCTTCAAGTTTAAATTTATTTTATTCTCCTGGTATTATTTCACCCTTTTCTATAACTCAGCCACATAAACAAAATAAGAATATACCATCTCTTAAAATAGTCAAAGATTGGTGTCTTAAGATTAAGACTCGCGGTACCGTAACTGAGATCTCATCTCCATTGACTTGCTAAGCATTTAAATACTGAATTTGCTTCTGAAATTCTGACACAAACCTCTATTGCTGAGTCCCCTTCCTTGGCCATATTACCAGATCCCAAACACGTAAACTTCTGGACATCTTTCATATATCGTAAGAGCGTTAGGAATGGGGGCTGGACTCGGTAGTCCAGAGGCAAGGTGTCAACCTCTCAATCAAACGGTAGTGGGTCCGAGCCCTGTCAACGGTTGAAAAGTTTTCTCAAGTTTTTGAACGAAATCTCCCCCCCCTCCCCTCCCCCGATCCAGAAACTATAGGTGGGTCGACACCTAGTCCCATCGGAGATGGCCGATTAAAAATGAGGTCATGTGTGCAGATAACAACACGATGTGCACGTTAAAGATCCCTTGGCTGTTTACAGGGCAGTCCGGACAAAATTAAAAATTCTACCAAAAGCCCTGTGATTACATTAGTTGTGGATGTGGATAAATCAAATCAATTCAAATCAAAACCATAATGCAATGTGGTCATTGTGTATCTTGATTTTTTTAAAAATCCATCTGTCCTTTATTTTCCTTCTTTTTATATGTCTTTCTATCATTGTATTTTTTAGGTATATATGAAAATTAATATCATTGGAGATTATCATCATTCTCTCCCCTACCCCCTTTCCCCTCCCGAGCTGTCCATTTCTACCCCAATTCATGTAATCTTTGTACCACAGTGGCGCCTGTCTGTGATCCACCCTGTTCCAATGGGGGTGTGTGTGTTGGTATCAACAAGTGTAGATGTCCCACGGGTTATTCGGGTGCCTTATGTCAGAACGGTAAGTCAAGTTCCTTCAAGTTCAAGGTCATTACGGCCCACAGAACCCATCCCAGTTTCTGGAGCGTGAAGCAAAACAAGTGGTACATGTACTACATCGCCTCCTCCTCCTCCTTGACATGATGCTGGTCTGTTGCAGGTTTTACTTTCAAGCTGATGCTGGTACTTATTTGTACATGGGCTGAGTGGTAAATTGGATAGTCTATGGATTAAATGTTATTCTTAAGTTTGTTCAAGTATTGCCAAGATTCTGAACTCAGGTTCTCACGATCTCATGTCCCCCAGCCTAAACACTAAGCTAGGGTATCGATGTTCTATTTCTATGCACATGTGCAAGAATGAGAAGTTACTTTAAATCTTTTATCCAAATATGTCATAATATCAACTACAACGTGTCCCCCCCCCCCCTTTTCTTCATGCTGAAACTGAATGGATTGTTTTTTTCAGATTCGATAATCCTATGATAAGCTTTGTGTCATGTTCTTGTTTCTGTTTGAATTTTTGGGGGTATTATGGTGGGTTTTTCGTTTGTTTGTTTGCTGTTTTTTATGTTGCTGTTTTTGTTTGGGAGGTGTTTTTTAAAAATAGTTTTATTTTATTTGGGGGGGGGAGTGTTGTTTTGCTTTTATATCGTAATATATATATATATATATATATATATATATATATATATATATATATATATATATATATATATATATATATATATATACATATTTGTAGTTCCATAATACTAACCTTTGCTTTCTTTTTCATTTCTTTTTTTTTTTTAACATTTGTGCATGATCTTCATGTATGTATTATGGAAACAATAGTATACTATTATATATCCGTGTCTTTCAAAATATTTTCCAGCTCCTAATGCCATCTAATCGCCCTCCGTGTATCAATGGTGGTAGCTGTGTTATCGGAAATACGTGTAAATGTCCCATGGGAACTATAGGTTACCGTGTCAAATAAGCGTAAGTACACAATGAATCCATGGGCTTTTAGGTAGAATATGAAAAAAAGTAATTATTTGTTCTTAACCCTATCTAATTGGGAATTGGCTTGAATCAATCCATCTATCTATCTATCTATTTATCTATCTATCTAATATATATATATATATATATATATATATATATATATATATATATATATATATATATATATATATATATATATATATATATATATATATATATATATATCTATACATCTATCTATTTAATTATCTGTCTATCTTCAAATCTATTTATATTGCACAGCATAATTAATTGTCCTTAACTTTCAAAAAAATATTCCCTACGATTAGGTAATTTAGATTGATTTTGAAATTGCTGAAAATGAAAGTTGGTATGACGCAAGCTGTTTAAAAAAAATGAAGATGATAGCATTATATAAATGTTGTATATATGCATATATATATATATTTTTTTTTTTTTTCTTTTGTTTGTTGGAAAATGCCAGATCTTCATTTATTTTCTGACATAAAAGAGCTATCTACATGTGTTATCTAAGGAGATGAACTTGTTGTGCAGTGCACCCGATGAATCATAGAGGTTGTATGACTCTATTTATACTACATCCGTACGTATGAGAATAAAAAAGGTTCTATGTTCAGTTTTAGGCCGTGGTGAGATATGGCATGCTACAGGACTCTGTCAAGTGAAATAAAGCTCTATGCGAATATTATTTGTTTTGCACCTGAATAATCACTCTATCCCGAGATAATGCAGATTTAAATTGTCCTATAACATGTTTATGCAATATATGGTACCGGTATGCCAAATATTGTTACGCAGTACATATTTTCAAAAGTACAACAAATTGTAAGATTTTAATTTTGTCAGCTGCCCTGTAAACAGCCAAAGTATCATTAACGAGCACAGTGTTGTGACCTGCACATGGGACCTCCTTTTAGCATCCCTCTCCGGCGGGACTAGGTGTCGATCCACCACCTGAACTAGGGGGTAGGTTTTACTCAGAAAAAAAAACCTTGAGAAAACTTTCAATCTGCCAGGTTTGAACTTACGATCTCTTGGTTGACAGGCTGACACTTTTGCCTCTGGGCCGGACCTACGAAGTCCCTCCAACTGTGCATGACACGTTTGATTTATTAGCTAACATGATTAAAACTTGAAGTCTTACTTTTTACCCGCCCTCTTCCTGTGCATCTCCCTTCTCTTCCACCCGATGCAGGTCTTGCCCGATGATCACTTACAGTCAGTCATCCGTAGAGCCGTCAGACGTCCAGTCAAGCAGGCAATTCAAGTTCCGTGGCCTTATTTGGGTGGGCAGGAATGTACTCAGTACAGGTAACCAAGTCCTTTGTGATTTCACAGTTACCGCTTTCATGAACGCGATATAACTTGGATAAAATAATGAAAATATAGATAAGATACGATACGATGTTGTTATAAGAGGTGATAATAAGTAAACGACGAAGTAAAATACATGCATAAGATAAGGTAAGTAAATTATAGATAAAATAAGAAAATAATAAGATTAGGTAAGGTAAGGTAAAATAAGATAAGATAGATTTAATAAGTAAAATCATAGATAGGATACGGTAAGATAAGATAATATGAGATAAGATAAACATAAGATTAAAAGAGAAGATAAAACCAGGCGCATTTTATCTCTCCTTTATATATCGGTATGGTCCTTGGTGAAAAGTAAAAAAACCCAAAACAAATTAAAGCAGATCTCCATTCATGCACTTATGAAGTCAGCCTACACATTATTAAAAATATCCGTTTCTCATAATAATTCTTTTTTCTCAGGTATGTTCAGAGAGTGGTGTTTGAAACCAGTTACAAAGTGGGATATCGCAGAAAGTGTCCGAATACATGAACATCAGTTTCATTTTTCATTCTCTAGCATTGGTCTCCACTCTATGAAACCATTTTCCTTGTCTTGACTATTCTTTGCATTTGCTTCAGATCATATTTGCATTGTACATATTATTTCATCTACGAGTAGTTTTCTCATAATGACTTACATTTGTTTTAGAATTTGAATTCAAAACAACCTTGAGAAAATGTCATAGACAGAGGTTTATTGTATACATATAATATAAAGTGTTATTTCATAAACAATAAAAGCAGTGTTCATTGGGTGTCTTTTTCGTTTTTATTTTTTTCTCTTTTTGTCCCTCTGAGTTTATTGTCTTGTGAGTGTTTGCAATGCCTGCACCACTCGTGGCTACTCGTGAATTGGTTATCACAAAGGGGACTCGGTAGTCCAGAGCCATGACGTCGGCTTCTCAATCAAAAGGTAGTGGTTTGAGCCCCGCCAACGGTTAACAATTTTTCTCGAGTTTTTTTTCGAACAAAATCTACCCCCTCCTTAGTCCAGGTAGGTGGACCGACACCCAATCGCGTCGGGACGGACGATAAAAGGAGGTCCCATGTGCAGATAAGAACACTCTGTGCACGTTAAAGATCCCTTGGGCAGTCCGGGAAAAACTAAAAAGTCATACAAAAAACCCTGAGATCACCATAGTTGTGAATGTGGGTTAATCAAATCAAATAATTAAAAATGTCTATACTATCACAAATGTGAAATGGAAAGATAAGCTTACTACTGAAGGCTGAAGTATTTATCTCAAGAAGAAAGAATGCCTACAAGAGGAAATAGAAAAAGCTAACGGGAACACAACAAAGTTTGCTGATGATGGGTGCATCGCCCGAAAAGGTCTTCATCTTGTTTTGCTCCATTTAGACTTGAGACCTATCTATTTCTGTGCACATGTATAACCAAAGACGATAGACCTCGTAAATAGAATTGCTATAGAATTACTGTGTTGTCTTTGAAATATAAAAAAAGGAATCCTTGTTTATTTGTTTGCTTGATTAAAATTACCCCATCCACCATATGCGAGGATTGCATGGTGAATTAAAGAAGAGGGAGCAGCAAGATAATACATTAGTAAAAGAGCGAAAGGAAAAATTGTGGACCTGCCAGCAGGCCCCGCCAACCGCCCACAAAGGAATTCGGAGGAGCCACATCCCAAAGACTAAGAGAGAAGACAAGTCAAAGCCTAATTTGGGCTGCCAACCCTTCACCACAGTGGCATCGATGATCGAGCGGTTAGGCTACTGGACTGGAGATCATGAGGTCCTGAGTTCGAATCCCGGCAAAGCTATGTCTGATAGTGATGTTGTGTTCCTTGGGAAAGACATTTAACGCATTTATCCCATTCTACCCAGGTGTAAATGGGTACAAGCACTAGCTTGGGAGTAAAAGCCTCGTCAGATTATTGTCCAGGAGGTGATTAATGTGACTTGTTCTGCTTCATGCTATTAAAACTGGCATATACTCCAGCTATATGGGCCGTAACGGCCTTGATGTAATTTTACTACCCTTCATCAGCAATAAGAAGATAATAATTAATATCACTGAAGAAGTTGAAAGGTGTACAGTCCAAAAATAGCTCTGTCTTTTCCCGTCTTCTTCCTATCTTAGTCCTTTAATTTCTGCTACTGTATTTCATTTCCCTTTTCGTTGTCTTTGAAAACATCCCTTTCAATTTCACTTTCAAAAAATGAACTGTCGTAGGATGGCGACGCATTGCAATTCCATAACGCAAAGTAAACATGTAGAAATATAAAATCGGTCATATACTAAATTATTACTTGGCCTTTCATCACTCTACCTTTATTCCAATTTGACACAATTTATCAGTATGCTCTAAGGAACTTTGCCACAGAAAAAACAAACATCAAGTCCAGTGACAAATGAATAAAAAAACAAAACAGATATGAAGTGTATTTCAATTTCAAGGCCATTTTATTCATAAACATTATATATAATGTCTATATTCACTTAATAATGAAAGCACACCAACCATTCTGTGCCATCTATGTATTCAAATTTCAATTCCCTCCCCCTCCAAAAAAACAACAATATATCAAACATAAATGCATGATACATCATGACATTCTTACATACATACACACATGTGAATATGTACATACAAACATACACACATACCTACATACATACATACATACCTCTGTCTCTCATTCTCATTAAATTGATTTTGGAGTCCCTGGCAGTAGCAAAACTGGTCCTAACCATCAAATGCTTTGTTGTATTCAATTTGGTCGATTGGAACTTACCTTGCCCATCATAATACGTTATGATATCAGGGTGAAGTAAGAGGAAACAGCATGATAAAACACATGTTAAAGAGCAAAAGGAAAGAAGGAGGAACAACCACTATCTCCCATCAATTTGAAATACTCACATACTGTTTTTGTTATTGCATCTACTACAAAATGAATGAAAATGGGAAAAAGAGCAATGTTAGAAGGACCATATATACACTACATGTGTATCAAGGTACAAGTTTGTGGTAGCTTTCAGAAACAATTTCTGCTTTTCAAAAGAACCATGTACATACTTTAACTTTAATAACTTTCTCAGGTGTTACAGCCCCTTCTTCTCCACCTCCCCAACCCGGAAAACAGAAAAAGGAATAAGCTTTAAGACGTAGACCAATTTCACAGTAAACATTCTCTGATTTTGCCACCTGAAAATTATTGTACTAATAAAAAAAACAACATTAATAACAACAATTTGCATTTAATTGTATTACATATTATGATTATGTTTTCTACTATTCTTAGAGACAGATCAAAGAATTAATTCTATGGTGAACAGAGTAAGCATTATTACTTATTCTAACATAATGAAAAGGAATGTGAAATAGAAACGAAAGGCCTAATAGATAGAAGACAGGACAGAAAAAAGAAATTTCCGGGTGGCCCACCCTTAATCAGCAATGAAGAGACATGAAAATTTTTCTGTTCTGTTCCGTTTTCTATCTTTTAGGCCTTTCATTACTATTTCACATTCCTTTTCATCAGAAATATTTAATTGCGATCTCATTTTGTTTTCTCTCATGATGTTGGCAAATAGCTGGTGCAGTGGTAGGTCCTGCCTCTTTCCTTTTATTATTTTACATCTGTTTCTCAGATTGCCATATTATGGTGAGTAGAGTAAATTTGAATATTAAAAAATCTCTCTAATGATACTTTACAGATTGGAGATAGACAAGGTTAGCATTGTCTCATAAAGACAATATAGTCCACATGTTAAAAAAAAAAATGTTTTTAACTTTCCAACCACGCTGATGTCAAATCAAACATTTCTCATCTTGTTTTTATGACATAGACTCGTAACAGATGTCACTTTATCTCAAATAAATCACTTTACATTATCACATTTTATCTGTTTAACAATTCAATAGAAATTTCATCTCAAAGAAATACACGTATGTTACATAATCACAATGGTTTGAAAAATGTGTCAATCATGAGTACCAATAAATTCCTCTCCTTCACTAACTCAAACAAAGAGTTTGTCAACTCTATCCGATGGCCCCTCCAGTTGAAATGGGTGGGAGGTCTGCTTTCACTTTCATCAGCCGAAACGAATTCAAAGAACTTACTGAACTCTATGGCAAGACTGGATTTGATGAGACCGATTCCCCCGTACTGCTCAGGGGCAGGATGATACACACGGCCAGTTTGAGGAAGCATGCACATTTTGTGGTTCAAAGTCAACGGTCATAAGATTGCCTGCGCCATTGTACGCCAACGAGTCGGAGGCCTTGTTGTCTTCCTCGATAACATGAGTGAAGACGATTGGAGTGTCGTCACAACGAACGTAGTTTTTTCACGACCACAAGGAGATAGGTAAGGGAATTCCTCTTCATATTGACCACTTGCATTCGTCTTCAAACGTTTGAAAAAGAAGACCAGAAAGTCTTTCTCTGTTGAAAAGAAAGGAGTAAGTAAAAATTATAGAAGCATAATCCCCAATATACTTACAAAATAGGAAATAAGGGACACAGTATTGGAGAAAATTAATATCATTTAAAAAAAAATCAATTTTATCAGATTTAACATTCAAGATATATATATGTCTATACTAGTCAACTTCCTGTTCCTTATATTATGATAACCATGAGGCCTTATCTTCTTGATCTAGACAGATTTTCACAGCTCTCTGATACAAAAAGACTTAGGTCCAAGCAGCTTTGATTGAAGTACATTAGTCTCGAGCTTCCTTTTTATAATAAAGAGCTATAATGTAATATATAAAATATAAATGAAAATGTATGACCAGCAATCATACATTATGAATACTAATTGAGAATTAATTGTCCCAACTATTGTAACTTGTTAATTATTGTTCCATATGTGATGGAGACAAGACATACGATACAAGTGAAATATATATATATACATATATGTGTGTGTGTGTGTGTGTGTATGTTAAAATCCTATCAATGAAAAGAAGGAAAGCTACAAAATGAATTTGTGTGTGAGAATGCAAAATGTCTATCATCTCAAAAATTTGAGAATGATATTTAAAAGAGTGTGACAAGTAAACTGTAAAAATAAAACAAAATGCAAAAGTATGTGACAAACTCTTTTCTGTGGCCTTTTCCCAACAACTGTAATGGGTAAGAGAGAAAGACCTGCCAAGTATACCTTTAAAACAGGATGTGAAATTCTTTATCCTGGCATCATCAAGGAAAAGCTGGAAAAGAAGTGAGTAATTTCTATCATAAAACAAAATCATTTGTACAAATAGGCCTACATGTAGAGATCTTTTCCCCACTGTCAACATATTTTGCTGCATACTTCATCAATCACATTGTGGATTGTCATCTCAAAATACCACAAACATATCATAACTAATGAGCAGACAATTACACTGTCAGTAGTGTCAGTAAATAATACTTGTTTCACTATATTCTTGTAAATCACACTTTTCAGTAAGCTTGTATAAAAAGCTTTTTGGGGTTGTTTTGGGGTGGTGTTTATTCTTTAAAATAGAATTTGTTATGTTGTTAAGAAAATCCTTAGCTCAGTTAACAAAAAGACATAGCTTTAAGTGTCAATGTCAAACTAGAGAAACCAGAAGATGATTAAATCCAATCAGATATAAAATTGTTATTTTCTTCAATCAGTATACAGACATCTATTAAGTCACTGCTATCTGATCGAGTAAAAAAACAACAACCTGACACAACCTAATATAAAATATGAATTAAAATAACTTGTTTTGTTTTTGTTTTTTATCATCTGACTAATCAAATCTTCTTTGTAGCTGGCGGCCCTATGCAAATATAGAAATAAAATTTATTGTTTGGGCAACAAACTTATCATTGGTGACTCAGTTGCCCAGAATACATGCAACTTGAAGTGTCACAAATGACTCCAAAGTCCAGAAGCAAGGTGTCGGCTTCTCAACCCAAAGGTAGCGGGTTCAACCCTTGCCGACGACGCTGAACAATCACGATTTTTTTTTCGAGTAAAGTCCACCCCTTGTTCAAGGTAGATGGACCAACACCTAGTCCTATCAGAGACGAATGATAAAAAGGAAGCCCTGTATGCAGATTACAAAACTCTGTGTGGGTTAAAGATCCCCTGGCAATCCGGGCAAAATAAAAAATCCTGCTAAATCTAATAACCTGTTGTTATGCTTCAATGACCAACTACAGTAGATCTTGATCACATTACAAGCCCGTCACAGTCAAATTCAGAGGGTTTGTTTCAGTACAATTTACCCTGCCCACTGTAAGCAGTGATCTCAGGATGAATTAAGAGGAGGCAGAGATGAAAAATAAGTTGAAGAGTGAAAAGGAAAAGAAGTAGGATCTACCAGCACCACCCGCCAACCACTTATAATTTGGAAGGAGTTCAGTAGTCGACATCAAGGGACAAAATAAAGATGCTTTTCTTTTTCGAAGGCGTGAAAGAAATAAAACCCGTTGGGGGTTTGGTTTTTGTAGAGGAAGAAAGGAAGACCCGGGCAGTGGACAGGTAAGCACCTGTACGAGGAGTAGATGATCCCTCCCTCCACTCCCTCCACGAAGTCTCTTGCTGCCTTGCAGGTCAGTGTCAGTCTTGACTGACCAAAGGCTAAGTGGTGTTAACCTGACAGAAAATAACAACCTGATGCCTTGCAGGCTGGTCTTGAATGACCAAAGGCTAAGGGAGTTAACCTGATAGAAAATAACAAGGCCTGGTAGGGGGCCTCAAGGTGGCAACCCCACCATCTACCTAGGGTACAGTGGGCTAATCCCCTGCTTATCAAAACCAAACTGATTCAGAGAAATAAATGCAATATACCGAAGGACCTTTCAACTCACGAAAATTGGAAATCGAACACAGACAGTGATTTTTGGAAAATGGAATGTTAGGGCAATAAATGGAAAATTCAAAGTAGATATTTTGGCCATTACAGAAACAAAGGAAGAAGAAAAAGGAACAGAAAATGTAGGACCGAATCATATTTTAATCTTCTCAGGAGTGAATGTCAAAGATAGAGCTAGAGCAGGAGTAGGCCTCCTAGTGCATAAAAGGCATGAAAAGCTACTAGAAAGTTGAAATTTATAAGCCCGCGACTATTAGAGGTAAATATTAAACCAAGAGGAAGAGAAATTAAATTATTAATAGCTTATGGACCAAACGAAGACGCCACTAATGAAGAAAAAGATATCTTCAAAAACGATTTACAAATAGCTGCAGTGAATCTTTAACCCAAATAGGAACTAATGGTTTTGGGAGATTTAAACGCCAGAGCAGGGGCAAAAATGTAGAAACATCAGGAGGATTAATATTTTACTTTATGTTACTTTCTTTTTCTTTCTTTATCCCCCATAAAAGCCAAGCCCCGACTTTGTATCTCACTCCTTCTAAATAAACCCTCTTTGTTGTGTCCCTTGGGTGGTACCCCGACTATGGAAGTCCTTCCAAATGACTGTTTACTCGAATATAGCAAAGAACAAAAAAACGACATTTGATCTCAAACTCACTATGTCCGTTGAAACAAGGAATAGTTTTCAGGAGGGGAGGGGTATCCCACCTGGTGTAGAAATCGAGTGTGCAAAACAAAAAAGGGAGGGAGGGGGGGGTCTCCCCTGAATAATTATTAGCTTTAGTCAAAGCTGCGACAATTTTACTGTACATTATGATTACTTACTTGGCCTTGATGATCGATGAAGTAGAAATATTCTTGTTTTTGGATTCGGCGATTGCCCTTGCACATAGTTGCAGTGAGTCTTTAGAATATAAAAGCCATGGCGTATATATAATAGCCGTGATCCACGGTGAAAGAAGCGAAAGGAGGATGCGATAGAGTCATGATTCTTACCTAACAACAGGAAATGAAAGTTTGTTTACATCGGAAGTTAAAGTACGCAGACTCAATGAGTCCATGAAAAGTATGTTATTTGTTCTGTGATTGGTAAATTTACTTTTTATCCAATCACCTGACGTCTTTCAAGACTGAAAACCCCATGTTATTTCTTTCTACACAACGCGAGATAACCTAAAGATCAAGCCAGCCAAGCCCTTCAATACTATTTCATGAACATGTAACTTTAATTGGTTAAGCACGGAAAAGTATGGCTGGGATATTGGCCAAGTAGCATTGTACTGAATGAAAGGAGATATATAGATTTAGAATAAAGTGAAAATACCAAACCTCACACAATGACATCAGTAACGAAAAATCCTGGAAACTCCGTAAGTCTGTATTTTTTCTTGACTGACATTACTGACAATGACTCTTGACTATCAGACAAATTATGACTAGATCTAGATCTAATACTTGATATTTAATCTAGAATCTAAATTTTTTAAAGGATAGTAATAATAATAATAACTTGTACTGCCTATGTATTCTGTCGAAAGACGTTCCGAAGTTGGATCCAGCCAACATTTGAATATGTCATCTATCACCATTTCTAACACACACACTTATCTACACCATCCCTACCGTTAGGGAAGGCAAGAGGGTGGGAGGGGAGAACGTTTTCTTCTAGGTATTATTGCTGAGATGTGTTGTGTGTAGTAAATTTCTAGAAATTATTTTTTTTATCGATATCTCTAGATTCTAGATCCAGTCTGTTCTAAATAGTATTACTATTAATAGTATAAAATCTAATTAATCTAGATCTATACTCTTAGTAGGAAGGAGTTTCATAATCGCCTAGTCGAGATCAGCCGTTACTTTATTAACCCACATAACACTATCCACTTATTACACACTAAGTGTTTGTGATTCACTCTTTGCCTTAGACAGTTCTAATGTCACTACGATGGTTGCCCAGGCCTTATGGCTGGTTCATGTTTTTCATGTTGTGTTACTGTTAGGATTCTTCTTATGGATGAATAATCCACAAAAATGTGTAATTTATGATGTTCAGATGACAGACCAGTCCTTTTCACCTTAAGGTATATATTTTATTCTGTTTTCTTTAATTCCATGTGGAAGAGAATGAATTTTTTATTTTTTATAAGTGATCCAAGCCAGGTAATATTGTTGAGCTGAGTTGAAAAATACGTAGAAGCGCCGTTTTTGAAGAGAAAAAAATCATAGGTAACTCTAAATGAGAGTGAGAATACCTACCAAATTCATGGTCGGACAGAAAATATTTTTTCGATCAGTGATAAAATCATGAAATTTTTGGGAAGGACTTCCATAGTTGGGGTCAGAAAGGACCACCCAAGGGACATAATAAAGAGGGTTTATTTTGAAGGATGAGATATCCATCCATTGGGGCTTTGGTGTTGATGGGGGATAAAGAAAGAAAGAAGTCAAGATAAAGAGGTAGTAGGAGAAGCTCTTCAATGTGAGTGAAACTTGTAAAGAAGTCAATCAGAGATTTATTATGTTCTAATAAATAAAGACAGTAATTGGCAATGCGGGAGAGTTTAGAAGTCAATTACAATGGTGGGACTGAAGATTGTAACAATACAACGGCCAGAACACAGGTTCAGTGAGTTCAATGAATGACGCGGCTTAATTATCGATAGACTTTGACTGATTGATGAATAGTTAGAGCAGTTCAAATGTAGCAATGAACAATTGGTCAAAAGGATCAGACTGAGAAAATTATAAGTCGTAAATTGTACTGAGACTGAAACCAACCATGTAGTTCGAGGTAGCATTGGGCAATGGAGACATTTTCATATCCACAGATCCGGATCGCGGAGTCATCTGCAACGGGTATCCCATGTCGGGAAACATTTTTGAGAACTTATCTCCAAACCAGATGCCCAAGCGTTTCACTAAATAAACGCCAGAAACCTCGGTCGACGGACCATGTTCACCTAATTTGCATAAATTTTCTGAGTGTGCTTTTAGTTTGCTGTCATACATATATCTGATCCTCATGTTCTATTTAACATGGTACGTATAACATGTAAATGACCATAAATTGTTTCATGGGAAGGGTTATGGATAATAATCCACAGAAATGTGTAATTTAGTACAATATATTTACTAAATTACACAGAAAATGAGAAAGACCAATTGAGTGAAAATGCTGTTAAAGGATAAAAAAAATCCCTTCACAATAGGAAAGTTGTTTTGTTTTTTTGACCCTTTGATATTCATGGATGACCTATCACTGAGACTGTGTAGTCTATTTAAAGTAACAAGTATTATAAAAGTTGTTATGGATAAAAAGTGTGAGTAAACATTGATGGACGGGGTAAAAATAAATTGTTGGGAGTTTATATAACCATCCAATTAACCTGAAACAGAAAATGAGAAGACCAATTGGACGAAATGCTTTAAAGGATAAAAAAAATCCCAAAAAAGTTGTTTTGTTTTTCCCCTTTGCTATTCATGAAGTTTATCAAAAGTAACATCCCTTAACCTGAAACAGAAGTTTATCAACCATCCCTTAACCTGAAGCACCTCCTTGACCCCAACCCGTCCGGGGCAAACGTAGGTCGTCGGGGAAATACATACCAATAGTTTTGTGTCTATGGTTGAACATATGTGTTTTATTATTAACCATCTATCAACCATCCCTTAACCTGAAACAGAAATTCCATCCCTAACAATCACACATTTTTTAAATGTTTGAACATTTGGTAATTTTTTTCAAGTGGGCTGAAACCACAACTTTAAGCTCATCTATCTCACAAAAATGATAACTCATGGAGCTAGAAAATTACTTTTTATTGATGTAAAAATTGAAAAAATGTGAAAACTATGGTTTGTCTCTACACACTGAATATATTATACACACACAGCCTGAGCCGAACTGCTCATTCAGTCATGGGTAACTAGATCTAGTAAAAAGCAGTGACGGGTGTTAGTTGAGGAATTGTTTTAAATAAGAGGACAGTTGTGTTTACTCAGTAAATCAGAATTTGATGACAATAGATCATGCTAATATAAAATTGAATTATAATGCATTCTTGTGATTTGCTTGTTTTTCTTAATTTTTTTGTAAGTCGCTATATGAAGCATCTAAAAACTTTAAAAACCTTGGATGAGCTCGTAACTTTGACATCAGGGGGGAGAAATGGGTATCCTTGTAATACCTTTTGTCAGCATAATCTGATTCGACTTAATGCCCAAGAGGCAATCGTCAAGCAAGTGTGCGACACAAGGAAAGAGAGCTCCATGTTCACGAGCTGGCTTTCCATTCTTACCACCCTAGTTTACTAAAAGTATGACAGCACATTGTATTCAATGTATACCTTACCTGTAACCTCATTCCCAACAAACAGGACATCAAAACCCAAGCACCTACCCCTTAAACCATGACAACGCCCTGACTCTAAACCCAGTGCACATCCCCATCATTAAATGCAAAATAACTCCCCAAACCTCACATTTGAAGCTAAACTTCGTCCTTACCCCAACACTGCATTTAAAACCATCTCCATCCATATCTCAACCAAAGTGGTAGAGATTTTCTATGCCTGTGTTGTAACACAATCACTCTACATATGGCAGCTCGCCTTTCTTCTTATCTTTCTCTTATATATTCTCTATTGTCCTTCTTCTTTTTATGCTTTCTAACACCTAATTTTGGAAATGGGACAAGGACACTGACTTAATAACAAAGTTGAAGTCTTTAACAGAAATGCAAATAAATAACTAAACGTTGACAAAACATTGTTCAAAATTTAATTTCAGAGGAATTTATGGCGCACAGTGCCGATGTAAAGTGCCTTGGCTTAGGCCACAAGTCTGGTCGTGTGATGGTGACTGGAGGTGATGATCGCAAGGTCAACTTGTGGTCTGTTGGGAAACCTAATTGTATTATGGTGAGGTCCTTATCTGTATACTTTTTCTAGCTGTTTTGTTTCAGCTTTTGCAATTTTCTGTCTTTATTTCTGTTGGAACATTTCCTGTTGCTATTTAGTATTATGATAAGATTATGGTCTGATTAATTGAGTCCGATATCCAATTTTTTGTTTTTTTTTAATGCCTTGAAATGCTGTTTTTCAAAAGGTGATGTTAAGGAGGATAGCACAGCCAACTACATGTTTTAAAATTTTGCATTTCATTTAGCGTTTACTTAAGGTCTGAATTTGTTTTGTTCTTTTACTGATGTCATTTTCTTGACCTGTTTTAACTCATTAGTAGATAATTATTGTTTTATACCATGTCACTCAGAGAATTCATTTGTGACTGTCTCAGGCTCAGATACAAATGATCTTTATAATAGTCCTCAATGCTTTGCTGTGATGGCTTTTTCATTATTCATATAGTTTGAGGCTGCCATAGTTTAAAATTATTATCCCAATCAAATGAGTGAAATGTTATAAGCCTAATTATAAAGGCTTTAATGTTTATTGTATGTGGTGTTGGTGACTGAGCGGTTAGGCTGTCGGACTGGAGATCATGAGGTTCCTGGGTTCGATCATAGATCTGCCGTCGTGTTCCTATGGAAAAACACTTGACACACATTTCCTCCACTCTGCCCAGGTGCAAATGGGTACCAGAAGCACTAGCTTGGGAGTAAAAACGTGCATCAGACATGGGGCTTGTCCAAGAAGGGATTATTATCCCCTGTTCCGCTTTCACGCTACTGCAGCCAGGATAAGCTTGGGCTTTATTGGCCGTAATGGCCTTGAAGGAACTTTTTACTTTTTACTTACTTTATGTTTATCTATACATGTGTATATACATATATGTATCAATAGTGTCAGAAGCCAATCCTCTCTTGAATCTCCTGTGAAATTTGAGAATTTTGCACTTGTCACTGTAAAAAGAAAATGTAAAAGTTGTAGTTTGTTGATACCATGTAGTTTGAAAACTATGGAATTTGAAAACTATGGCAAGAGCTAGGCCAAAAAGTAAAGAGAATTAGAGGATTTAATCCTTCATGCTCCTTCACGACTTTCTTTATATCAAGCTTGTTTTAACCCTTGCATTGCCTGCAGAGTCTCACTGGCCATACCACACCCATTGAGTCTGTGCGCTTTGGACACGACGAAGAAGTAGTAGTGGCTGGTTCCTTATCTGGTGCTCTAAAAATCTGGAACCTAGAGGAAGCCAAAAGTTAGTATATATATAAATTACATGTGATTTTTTAAAACAATTTTTTAATTTTATGTTTAAGTCATTTGGTGTGAAATTGTATTTTTTGTCCACCTTAAAAAAGATGGCTATCTGACAAGATCAGAATACTGGATTTTTCATCCTTTGTCAGAAAGGTCTGGAAAGATTGAAAATCGATATTTAGGGTGTGGAAAACCGAATAGAAAATAGGAATCTGACAGAAGAAGAAAAAATCTGAAATATTAGTCCACCACAAAATGTATGTGGATCAATGTTGCAGGAATATTTGATTATCTATATGTCATTTTAGTATTACAATTTAACATTATAATATAAATGTAACATGCACACAATTATGGGGCTTATCAATTTTTCATGAAAATTGATGTCTTTTTATTTCTGACATCTGGAAATATGTTAATTTCCTGGATGAAATTTTTACCTTTTGAGATTTGTATTTTTCGCTGGACACCATTAAAAAGATTGTGAGAATCTGGATTTATTTTCTTATTGGACTAACTAAAATTTCATTTTTCTTTGCGATCGTGGTAATGTGAGGAGTAATAGGTCCAGTAGTTTTAACGTTAATTCTTTCAAAAATGTTGTCTATTGTTATTGCCGCATTATACTTTTAGAATGGTTTAGACCCCTAGAAAGGCTTTTAACTAGATTACTATGATGGAAAGGGAATATAATCTTGAATTTTAAGCCTTTCACATATGGGATGTGACACGTTTGATAAGATGTACCCCAAGAATTACTTGGATTAGAATAATTTGTTCATATATTTTTGTATATTTCAACTGTGATGTGGACTTTTGTATCTTTTTATTTGTGTTGTACCTTTTTATTTGTGCATTTAATTTTTTCCACATGTTTCTCACTTCTTTTCAAATATCTCTCTCTCCTTAGTTTTGAGGACGTTGACAGGTCATAAAGCAGGCATTCGGGCTCTAGATTTCCATCCGTATGGAAACTACGTAGCATCAGGGTCCATGGACTGTACTGTAAAGGTGATTGCATTGTAGCTGAAGTACAAATTTTATTTTTACCTCCTCAACTTTGTTGTGCTGGCATTCATCCTCTCTTTTGATGTACCAATAAGCTGCTTTTGATTTGATTTTACCCACATCCACAACTAATGTGATCTATGGGTTTTTGGTAGGACTTTAAATTTTGCCCGGTACTGCCCTGTAAACTGCCAAGGGATCTTTAATGTGCACGGAGTGTTGTGATCTGCACACAGGACTTCCTTATTATCATTCGTCTCTGATGGAGCTAGGTGCTGATCCATCTTCCTAGACATGGGGGTAGGCTTTACTCGAGAAAAAATTTTCAGCCGTTGGCTGGGCTTGAACCCAGGACCTTTGGGTTGAGAAGGCCAACACCTTGCCTCTGGATTACCAAGTCCCTCAATAAGTTGCAGTCACAAGAAAGGATCTCTGTGTGTTTGTGTGATTGTGACAAGGGTAGTTTTGTTATGATATATAAAAAAAAAAGAATGATGTTCACAAGCTTTGAGGCTTTATCATTCCTCAAAATGTTTTTCTTGTTTCCATTGTTTCACAAAGTATGACACTAGTCTTGAATAATTCTTTCACTGTGTTCTTTTCATTACAGCTGTGGGATATTAGACGAAAGGGTTGTATTTATACTTACAAGGTACGTTATGGCCTTAACGGCAAATCTCTCTCTCTCTCTCTTTCTCTCTCTCTCTCTCTCTCTCTCTCTCTCTCTCTTTCTCTCTCTCTCTTTCTTTCTCTGTCTCTCTCTTTCTCTCTTTTTGGTCCTGTCTTACGCATTAAATTTTTAGTGATGTTTTTGAGAGATAACGTTACGTTGACATTCAAACGTACACCTGTAAAACATCTGAATATGTATTCTTGGCAAGTTTTTTCCTGCAAAGGAAGGAATGATTAACGGCCATTGTTGCTTGGGTTTGAATTGACATTGTGTTGTTTTTTCAATATCTTTATGTTCTGAATTGCTGAAATCTGAGCAATTTTTTCAATCCACCAGGTATTGGTTTTGTACAATTTTGTTGCTCAGGAAAGTTGTTTGATATGAAAATGTGCTTTCCCAGTCAAACTTGTCAGAAAATGAATTTTCCCATGTAGGACTAATTAGTTTACCAGTGTTGTGAGCTCTATGATAGCATCAAAATGGGTTTTTGATCTTCTCTTCTTCCATCATAGAGTCACACAGACACAATAAATTGCCTAAGGTTTACGCCAGATGGCCAGTGGATTGCATCTGCCAGTAGAGATGGCACTGTGAAGGTAAGTGGTATATACTGCAACTTTTGTTATCCATCTGTTTCAGTTGACTTCACTCCTGTAGATGGACCAGATGTTTTTAGTTCGTTTTCACCTATACTAGTTCCCTTGCTGGCTGCAATGAGTTTCTAAAAATAAAAATTTAATTACATTGTAGATTCAACGATTTGTATTATGAGTTTGTAATCTCGATGACACTGGTTCAAACCCCATTGCTGGTCCAGGTGTTTTTTCACAATGTTGTACTCTTCTCTTAGGAACTCTGCTTTCTCACTTGACTCAGGTTTGAATGAGTACCCAGCTATAGGTAGATAAAGATTGTGTCATAGTATTAGTACTGAAGCACCTAATAGGCTGCTGTACTGTATGATCCCCAAGGAGTTGAGAAGGACTTTAAGTGAAATGACCTGCTGGGTTTATGATGTACTGCACGTGAGCCCGTAAAATCCATCTTTTTATCTACTCCATTCGTGATGATCATTTAAGTGTCGTGTGAGTTCAAGATTACAAGAAACATATTGGCATGGATACTCATGACTCATTATGCTTTACATTCACCACAGTTTTTTTTTTTTTTTTTTATCATAATAACTCAATATTGCTTTGAAGTTGAATTGAGGCTGAATGAGTGATTGTAATTGCATCTTAAAAATGTATAAGGAAAGGCATTCTTTCATTTTGGTGCAGAAATAGATGCTCTATGTTTGGTTTTCTTCTATCTTTTTACAACTGAACTTGAAAGATGTATTGTCAGTTACTGACATAATTTACAAGAGCATTTTTTAAAAATCATAATGTATGTGTTGGACTTTTTGTTGAACTGGACTGAGAAGTGCTATGCTATTTTTGTCTCCGCAGATATGGGACCTTACCGCAGGAAAGCTGCGAACAGAACTTGCACACCATAAAGATTCCGTCAACATTGTAGAATTCCATCCATCAGACCTTTGCTAGCCACAGGGAGCAGTGACAGGTCAGATTTTCACCCAAGAATTCCACCATAATCGTCTTATACATAAGTTTCTTGTCACAAATTCAATCTGTATTGTATTTAAGAAGTGGATTCTATCTAGGGTTTGACATACACATTCTGGTTTGTATGCAGTGTGGGAAATTGATAATGTGACCTTTTATGAAGGCTTTTTTCTACCCTAAATCATTTTGAGATTTGTGCAAGTCAATTAAGTTAATTTTTTGTACTAAATCATCTGTTGTTTTTTTTTTCAATGTGTGAAATAGGACTGTTCGATTTTGGGACCTAGAGACATTCCAGGGCATCAGCACCTCAGACACAGACAAGTCTCCTGTCAAGTGTTTGCTTTTAGTGTACCTTAAAGACAAGCTTGACTGATTGAGAATCCACGGAATTTTATTCACAAAGAGATACACGTTTAATATTTTGTACATTGTTGGCTAGAATTCATACAATTACCAAGCCAAAGACATGAGATCCCAGGCAGTGGACAGGTAGGCACCTGTAGAGGGAGTAGATGATCCCGCCCTCCACAAGTCTCATGCTGCCTTGCAGGCAGATCTTGGCTGACCAAAGGCTAAGGGAGTTAACCCTAAAAGAAAACAACCTGCTGCCTTCCTGTTGCCTTGCAGGCCGGTCTTGACTGACCAAAGGCTAAGGAGTTAACCTGACAGAAAATAACAACCTGCTGTCTTGCATGCTGGTCTTGAATGACTAAAGGTTAAGTGAGTTAACCCTGACAGAAAGTAACAAGGCCTGGTAGGGGGCCTCAAGGTGGCAGCCCCACCATCTACCTAGGGTACAGTGGGCTAATCCCTGCTTATCCAAAAACCAAACAGATTCAGAGAAATAAGTATAATATAACTGGCTTGATCTTTCGAAGGCGAACTTGGAAACGAATACAGACTGTGATTTTTGGAACATGGAATGTTAGGGCAGTAAATGGGAAAGAGTTAGAATTAATTGAAGAAATGGAAAAATTCAGAGTAGATATTTTCACCATTACAGAAACAAAGGCAAAGTGACAAGAAATAGAAAATGTAGACCCGAATCATATTTTAATCTTCTCAGGAGTATATGTCAAAGATAGAGCTAGAGCAGGAGTAGGCCTCCTAGTGCATAAAAGGCATGCAAGGCTACTAGAAAGTTGGAAATTTATAAGCCCATGACCATTAGAGGTAAATATTAAACCAAACGGACGAGAAATTAAATTAAATTATTAATAGCTTATGGACCAAACGAAGATGCAACTAAAGAAGAAAAAGATATCTTCGAAAAACAATTTACAAATAGCTGCAGAGAATCTTTAATCCAAACAGTTTCTATAGTGTGGAGCAAGACAGAAGATAATACACTGCCTGCTGTACAGGGCACGAGGCTGTGGCAGGCCTTACTTTTCCAGCGAGATTTGCATCTATTCTAAGTCAAGAAAAAGACATGGAGGTTAAGTGTATTTCCCCAAGTGAACAATTTATCACTTTGCCAGGATTCGAACTCAAGATCCTGTGATCCTAAGTCTGGCAGCCTCGCCACTAGGCTGGTGACATTACAGCATCTGCCGAAGGCGGTAGGTAAAGTGGGTTTACTCAAGTCACAAAGTTAGTTTTGACCAGTAAAGTTCCTTCAAGGCCAATACAGCCTGTAGAGCTAAAGCGTATCCTGGTTTCTATAGCATGAAGTGGAACAAGTAAATATAATCACCTCCTGGACAGGGCGCTAGTCTGATGCAGATCGTTACTCCCAAGCTAGTGTTTGTACCCATTTGCACCTGTGTAGAGTGGGAAAGTACCTGTTAGTGACTTTCCCAGGCGCCAAGGAACACAATTTTGAAACTAGCTTTGCCTGAACCTGGACCTCACGATCTCAAGTCCAGCAGCTTAACCATTCGGCCACCAATGCCACAGTTTTGTCCAATGCTTGGTGAAAAAATCTGACATTGTATGTCTCGTAGTACTGTTCCATGATAAGTAAGAAGTAAAATTACAGATCCTGTCTTTTAGATCTAGGAAATAATCCTGGGATAGTTAGAAGATACTGTAGCAACTCTGTAACAGATATCTTTTTTATGAAACACAGTATTTCAAGACAAATTTTAAATGATCTCACTGACTGATTAGCTTTTGAGATTGGTAAGATACCGTACTCATTTTAAACTTTTTTTGATTTGGCTGTATGTGGTTTTAGGAGTCATTCAAATTCATCAGGAATATTTTCTCCTGAAGTTTTTAACATCAGAATTCTGTTTGCTTTTATCTGTTTTGAGTTGTTTTTATGGTCAGAACTTTGTCTCATTGTTTTTGTCAGATATAATAGAACATTTTCTTTTCTACTATCTACCAACAATTTTTAGGAGTATAGCTTTTCATCCTGAGGGCAGCTGTTTGTACAGTACTGGAGGTGATAATTTGAAGGTATACGGCTGGGAACCATTTATTTGTCATGATATCGTGCCGGTCAATTGGACAGAAGTAGCGGACATGGCCATAGCTAATTCGCAGTTGGTGAGTTAAAATTGAAAGCCCCAGACATTTTCTTGCTGTGTTAGTAGTTGAAATTTAACTGGATAGATATAATATCTTTATCTTGTGTGTGTGATATTTAATTCATCGTTATACATGTATTTCAGCGCTTCAGTGTTATGGCTAATATGGGCTCATTCACACTGAGAGATATTTTTTCCTTTTCGTTTTTAAAAATACACTCAAACCTTGTTATACTGTGGGCGGCGGCGCCATTGACATTGGCACTAGGCTTCTTTTATGTGCATGAGAGTACTGAAGGTTTGGAGACAACATTGGTCGTCCATTGCTCAGGCCTAGGTCAGCCGAATGAAGAGAAGCATTGACCTAAGGCCCAGATCACGTCATCCTGACAATACTTTGTCGGGGCATGCATGGCTATGATTGGGTCCAGTTGAATGGCGAGAATTAGGGTTTCACAGCAGTGTTATAACCTAGGCTAATCCATTTTGAGTTAGGGTGTTTCTTTCAATGTTTTTTTCTAGACTACATAAGAGACTATATAATACTACAGCTACAAAAGCTATTTTGTATGCATTAGACCTACATTGCCTTGTCTGTGATTGTTTTTCTTCTACTAGATTAGTCAAATATTGATTAATTCCCTCATTGTAATACTGAAAAAAGAGTGTTTTCGTTTTAACCGCTAGTTACAATTGGCATAGCAGTCGGCGGTATAACAAGGTATGAGTGTACAAGCTTGCTATGATTATAAGAGGTTTTGTTTTACAATGCAATTTTACTTTGTGATGCTATTTAATCCTTTTTTTTTTCTGTTTGCTCTGTCTTTGTTTCTTTTTCTTTAATCTTTCTTGGTTTTGATTTTTCAGATTGCAGCGTCTTTCCACAAAATGAATGTATCAACACATGTAGTGGATTTACAGGTATTTTGTTTTTCTGCAATCCCATTTGCACATGAAGTTTTTACTTTATGTTGTAATGTTTTTTAAATTATTATTAATTTGAAATGAAGATGTAGAATATGATTAAAAAGATTATTTTCAACTCTTCCTTTCGGTGTATGAGTTCAGATGCCCGAGATGATCTTTCTCCATGATGCCCTGTCCTGGCATTTTCTGTTTCCTTTCTGCCTGCCTCTCCCCTTGGTTTTTAATCATGTCTGAATAAACTTTATCTGCTCCTGGGGCTTTTCCTAATTTCACTTTTCTTATAGCTGTTTTGATTTCTTGCATTGATATATCTATATCTTCAGCTATCTTCTCTGGATTACTTGTTACTCTTACTAATTGATCTTTACTCCTTGTTTCATATGTTCTGGATGTATTGTGTAATTGGTGAAAATGTTTTCCCGTGTTTCCATGATTTGTTGTTTTCTTTTCATTATTTCTCCTTTGGCATTCTTAATTTGTCATATTGGGCATGCATTGGTCTTTCTCATGCTCTTCATTGCCCCCAGAACAGCTTTTGATTTCCTTGATAGCTTTCTTGAAGTCTTTGTCCAAACTCTTCCCATTGTTCCTGTTTTGCTTTCCTCATTTCCTCTTTGGCGATAGTTCTTTTATTCACGTAATCTATTCTATCCTCTGGTCTCTTTGTTTGCAAGTATTTCTTCCAGGCATCCTTCTTTTCTTTGATCTTAGTTTTGACATTCTCATTCCACCATGCTGTCCTTTTCCCATCTCCTTCAATTTTTTCCTGCCACAGACCTCTTCAGTACAACTGCTGAGTGTTTCTTTATACATTTGCCACTTTTCTTTCTATTGTGCTATCATTCAGATCCATCTGTCTTTCACTGATAAATCTTTTTATCCTAGGATTTGTATACCTGTTTTACTACTAGTTGATTTAGTTCCTCTATTTTGAGTTTAGTAGCTTTCTTCTCCTTCCTTCTGTTTGTTTTCTTCAGTCAGTAATCTCATTTTGGCAATCACTAAGTGATGATCACTAAATATTTCTGCTCCTCTGTTTACTGTTGCATCAATGTACTGTAAAAAAGGGAGCTAACTATTATGTAGTCTATCATTGACTTTTCACACCTGTCTTCATTTAGTCTTGTATATTTGTGGATATCTTTATGAGGAAAAAAGGTGTTGGCTATTTTCATATTATTCTTTAGGCAAAATCTATTAGTCTCTCTCCATTTGGAGAAGTTGTTGTCTCTCCTTCTTTACCTGACGTTTCTACATTGTTGCCTACTGTAGCGTTTAAATCTCCCAAAAGCATTTAGTTCCTGTTTGGATTAAAGATTCTCTGCAGCTATTTGGAAATCGTATTCGAAGATATCTTTTTCTTCTTTAGTTGCGTCTTCGTGTGGTCCATAAGCTATTAATATTTTAATTTAATTTCTCGTCCTTTTGGTTTAATATTTATCTCTAATGGTCGTGGGCTTATAAATTTCCAACTTTCTAGTAGCTTTGCATGCCTTTTATGCACTAGGAGGCCTACTCCTGCTCTATCTTTGACATCTACTCCTGAGAAGATTAAAATAGGATTCGGTCCTACATTTTCTATTCCTTGTCCTTTTATCTTTGTTTCTGTAATGGCCAAAATATCTACTGAGAATTTTTCCACTTCTTCAACTAATTTTAACTCTTTTCCATTTATTGCCCAAACATTCCATGTTTAAAAATCACAGTCCGTATTCATTTCCAAGTTCGTCTTGAAAGATCAAGCCGGGTATATTACTTTTATTTCTCTGAATCAGGTTGTTTTGGATAAGCAGGCGATTGTACCCTAGGTAGATGATGGGGCTGCCACCTTGAGGCCCCCTACCAGGCCTTGTTATTTTCTGTCAGGGTTAACTTCCTTAACCTTTAGTCATCCAGGACAGCCTGCAAGGCAGCAGGTTGTTATTTTCTGTCATGGTGAACTCCTTAGCCTTTGGTCAGTCAAGACCGTTCTGCAAGGCAGCAGGTTGTTTTCTTTCAGGGTTAACTCCTTTAGTCGACCAAGACCCGCCTGCGAGGCAGCAGGAGACTCGTGGGAGGGGCGGGATCATCCACTCCCCATAGAGATGCTGACCTGTCCACATCGCGGTTTTTTGTGGGTTTTTCCAACTCTGAGACATCATTATTAAAAATTTTGTGCCTTTAAGATTCTGTTTATTCTACCATCAAGGCCTATCTCAAGGTTTTTTTTTTCAGAGATGAGTGGTGTGGTGTGATAAAATAATTTTAAAAAAAAAAAAGCCCACCATAATTGCTATAAACTTCTGACAAAAAATATCTGGGCTTTAAATTTTCATCTGGAATCATAAAGTTCAGCTTTATTTCCTGACCCAAAACTTTTTTTCAAATTCATGAAGGTAGCCCCAACTGGAGCAGTGAGCAAATCTGGAAGGTGTGAGAAATGCTCTTACCAGGTGAGGATAATATAACAAAGAAACATCTTAAATGTTGTGGGCTTTTTAGATTTCTTTTCACTCAGTTTTTACTTCTTCACTTTTCACTCATTGCCTATAAGAAGAGGATAAATTATGTTAATTTTGTTTTGTAGGTTATCATTTAGGTTTCATCTTAAGTAATGGTTCATCTTTTGTTGGTGATTTTGTTTCTTTTGGGGGTTTTTATGTCTGCGTTTGTTTTTGTTTAAAGGTTTTTCTAGAGTAGGTTTCTGTAGGTTGTTGTTTTGTTTCTGATAACAAGAGGTTTTTGTTTTATTTAAAAAGTGTTGGGGGTTTTTTGTGTATTTTTTTGCATTGTTTTTATTCCTAAATGAATATTGTGTTTTTTAATTCAAAGTAAGGTTTTCTACTTGTGCCTTTATTGCTTGGTTTAGTTTATTGGGGCGGTAGAGGAGGGGGGCTTCTAGAGTTCTTGCATTTTCTATTGGCTTTCTATTTAACATTTTTTGGGAAAAATTATTGGTTGCCATGTGTAGGCGGCCATGAATTTTGATGCGAAATTTAAAATCTTAAATCTCAAAAGTATTTAACAGTAAAATTCTTTTCAGACATATTCTTTAAACTCAAAATTATCTCAGCTGTTTTTAAAAAATCAGTATTTTGCTAAAATAACTATTGATCAATTTTGTAATATTTTGATTTAAAAGGTGCACAATGAAAATCAAAATAAACCATATATCTCATACAATTGTTTCTCTTGAATTGTATTATGATTTTTTTTAAAAACTTTTTATGAGGATCAGAATGTAATTTCCTTCTTTTGGATCAATAAAGTATTATTATTATAAGGGAATCACCAATATCATCTCCTTTCTGTCATCCTTTATTGTTTATTTTTGTGATTCACAGTTCAACAGGAAGACGCAGCTTTATCACAGACAGACCTCCCACCTCATGCACAAGGGAAGCAAAGTATGGAGAAATTGAGGGTTACTTTTTTGTTTGTTGTTGGGTTTTTTTATTACAAGCATTTTCTTTTTATGTCTCTTTTTAACAATGCTTAGAAGTAAGAGGACTTCCTTATCATGAAACGATTCTTCATAGTGAGTAGTATCTGTTTGAAATTAAAGTCAATGAGGGTGAAAATAATTTGATTTTAAGAAGATAAAGAGTGAAGTGTGTATCTGGGGATGGAAGGGAATAATACACTGCTCTTAGTGCTTTAGAAAATGAATTTTCCCATGAAAAAATTCACTCCTCAATTCTTCTAGATTCTTTTACTGTTTCCATAGCTGTCAACCAGTGTGTAAAAATAAACCTAGTATGTGGATTTTTTAAAAGTTGAGTCCATGAGTCTCTATTTAACTCGAAAAATACAAACCAGTGCGTAAAAATATATCTAGCGTGTTGGGTTTTTTTTGTAAGTTTTGAGTCCATTAGCCTCTATTTACCTTAAAAAGTACAAACCAGTGCATAAAAATATATCTAGTGTGTTGTTTTGGGTTTTTTTTTAGTTTTGAGTGTCCATGAGTCTCTATTTACCTTGAAAGGTAAATTTATGAGGGGTTAACTGTACATTTTTTGTGTAAATAGAAACCCTAAGTCAATGGCTGAAACTCCTGAGAGATTGGGGTAAAAGTGCCAAGAATTCGTCAGAAAGGTTTTCTCTACTCTTGTGAACCAATTTCAGAAGTGGACTCATACTGTTGAAGGGTTTTATCTATACCTTATAATCACGTGGTGTCGGTGGTCTGTTTGTTGACATTTGGACGCAAGGCTGTGAGGTCATGGATGAAAATTTGTAATCCTGGTTTCAATAGAACCGGTATTGTGTCCTTTGAGAAGTCAGATTACCTGCTCATCCCTACTCCATGCAGGTGTAAATGAGTTCTGCCCTTTTTTATACCTGGGAGGTAAAACCTTTGACAGTCTGCCATCCTATCATATCTTGTATGACCTGTTCCTCTTTTAAAGCTTTTTGAAAATCAAGATAACATTATACTTTTTTTCAGTGAGCCAAAAAGATCAAGTACACCACCTGAGAAAGGAGACGGAACAGAAGACGACAGCTCAATGTCTAGGGCTGATATTCAGAATCAGGACGACTACCGTAGATTTTTTAAAGGAGATTCCAAAAATCGTAAGCTCTTTTGGTATTTTGGGTTTTTTTTTTGGGGGGGGTGGTTACTTCATTTTGTTTTCGATGATCCAGCGTTACTTGTCAGCTTTCAATTTTTAATCCGTTTGTGTACAAACAACTATATATAATATAGGACTGTCAGAAGTGGAGTAAATTCCAATGTTGTTGCCACCGCATGGCATCATGGAGGCTCTCACATTGGCTCCATGATCTCTACACCCTATGAAATTTTACGCTATTGCAAATTAAACACAGCATTGTAATATCTTACACACAGTGCTGATGAAAAGTAATATGTTTTGATAGCTTTTTTTTAAATTTTCGACAGAACTCAATTTTTTAACCTCCCTTGTAAACTCGTTCCAACCTTTGGGTTCATAATGTTCGAATGAGCGGTCGCGATAGGACACTTTTTTTTTCTTAGAATAGACAAAAGTGACGTTTCGTCACTGGATCTCAAACATCTAGCTTTGGTAGTTGGTTTTGATAGTTCTGAAAGGTTCTGAAAGGGAGCTAGATTGTTTAGATATTTAAAAATCATCACAGCAATTTTGTAGTCAATTTTTGACTTGAGGGGTAGCCAATGAAGGGATTCCAAACGTGGAGTAATATGGTTTGTTTTCTTTTTCCGAACAATGACTCATGCAGCTGAGTTTTGCACCCACTGAAGTTTATTCAAATGGTCTTTTGGGAGACCACGAAGTAGAGCATTGCAATAGTCCCAATTTTGATCATGAGTATCTTTGTAACATTTAATGATAGAAATTTTCCGATTCAGTGAATCTCGCAGTAGAGTGACTTATTTGATCTGACATCAATAAGTTGCTATCAAAAAGATCTAGAATCTCCTAGAATTAAAATTTATCTCCTATAAATCTCCTAGTATATCATCCTTATTTTCTTTTTTTTTTTTAATTCTCTTAGTGGCTCTGGAAAGTTTCCACTCATCAATGACTGCTTAATATTCCCCTTGGCTGTTAAGACATTAATACCGATTGTTGCTTCCACCGCCTTAGCCCCCATTGAGTGTTTTTAAAGCACAGAACAAAATATTGTCTCAGCATCCAAGTAGTAATATGTATGATGAGTTTGAAGGTAATTTTGAAAAGGAAGAAACGGTGGCATCAACTGGGTTTTTTTTTTAAATCTACCATGAAACCTCTTGGAATTAGGTAAAATATTTAGTTTGCCGGGTGGTACGAGCTCTGTCTTAGTCCTGTTATTCTTTTTGGAATCTGCTCCATCTGACCTTGACGAGAATAGTGGAATGTGTTGGGAAGGACGGAAGCATGACACTGAAGACAAAACAAAATTTTGTACACACGCTTTTGTTTTATTTTGTGCGTTTATTTGTTTATTGTTTTACATTTCCATTGTGAGTTGTGTTTTCTTCCGTATTTTTTTTTGTTGGCGGGAGGCGGGGGTGGTCTTCCACCTTTTTTTTTTTCTTCTTTTAAATTTTATCGGAAGCTAAGTGCGCTTTGTGTGAAGTAGCTTAGAATGGCCAGCATGATTGTTCTCTGTGTTTTCTCGTGAATTCAGATCTTTGCCTTGCTGGGGGAAAATCTATTCACTGTCTCTCTTTTCTTCTAAAATTTGAAATGACAGCATGACTCATAGGTTGGAGTTTTTGTTTGTTTGTCGTTTCTTTTTCTCTACTGTCATTGGTTTGTTCATGTTTTGTTTATTTTTTTAGATTTGCGTCTGTGGAAAAGTGATATAGGGGTTGATTTAAATAATGTACATTTTCGATGTTGTTATTGTTACATTTTCTTTTCAGTGGATGTATGATTGATTAAAATATGCTTATATTATTTCAGTAAGAGGACTTTTTATTTACTTTATTCTTTTGTTTTTTCTTGTATCATTACTCTTGATTTAAACAATGGATATCGTGTGGTCTGTGTAATAATACATGAGAGCTGTTTGGTTGCTGTGGACTTTTTCTCCTTTGCTATCTGAGTTGTCTTCCCAACTTTGCTCTCTCTGTTTCTGATCCTTTAAGGGACCGAGCATCTCTCATTACATTTGTATGAAATTAACTGCATGGAAGTGACTCTTTTTTTACGCACTTTTCTTCCCTCTTCCCCCGACCCAATACTTTCCCTTTTTTTTCACTACTGTATCAGCAAATATGAGGCTCAAAGAGGAACCATTTCAACCACCTCCTGACGATGATCGTAAGTATATCATGTAAAGAGCAGCGTATAATAAATTTGTGTTGATTTGGCATCGTAACGAACTTTGAGAAAAGTCGATTGAAGCATCAAATACATACCATATGAATTTAACTTCATCTTAACAAACAAATCGTATTGATCATGGATACCAATGGCAATTTTTCACCCAGCATTAGTCAAAACTGTGGCGTCAGTGGCCAAGCAGTTAGGCTGTCAGACTTGTGGTCATGGGGTCCTGAGTTTGAATCCTAGCAAAGCTGGGTCTGACGATGTGTTCCTTGGGAAAGACACGTAACACGCATTTTCCAGGTGCAGGTGGGTACAAGCACTAGCTTGGGAGTAAAAACCTGCGTCAGACTAGCGTTCCGCTTCACGCTATTGAAACTGGGATAAGCGCCGGCTCTATGGGCCGTAGCGGCCTTGAAGGAACTTTACTTTACCATGATCATGACAAAATAATGAATTTAAGAGGTGAATGATGACTTTGAGGCTCTTTTGATAGAGACGAGACAAAGTTTGATCTTTAGTCAAGGCAAGGATCCTTCAAAAGCACAAAGTCCACTACCCGCTCAAACATGTAAACATTTGCCATACGAATGAGTACCACAGGAAGAGAAGGCATCATTCTCAATCCACGGGTATGGCATGTGACATACATACACATCACACAATCTGATGATATTGTCATAAGCTTGACTTGTCATCCACTACAAGAGAACACACACACACACCTTTTTTCGGCTCCATACCACACGCCTGGTACTTTTTGCTTACAAGCTAGCATCTGCTCAAGGGGCAGCTGGTACAGACACATTTGTGTCATGCCACCGGCATGAAGGAAAGGCAGAAAATTAGTTTGACACAGTAGTCTCAGGCTAAGTGCACACCACCTAATGTGCATGGTCATCGCACAGAATTAAAAAAAAAATTTTTTAATGTCCTCCTCTAATTGCTGAGGGTGCCAAATATCTGTTAAAAAGTTCATCTCAACATCGCTATTACTTTCTAAAAAAAACATGAGCAGCCACATCAGAAAGATCTCTTCTTACCAACACTCATCTCTCGTCCCCTTGACAATGGACGGCACCTATTTCAATTGAGACAAACAGTTTTTCTAAGGTTTTTTAATTGGGTCAAAGGCAGTTTCAAGCCTGCAGCCAAGAGCAACAACTTGGGTACTAAGAGGAGAAAGATTTTTGTTTCCATTATCCTTAACTGATGCTGCTAAATTACATCACTATAAGTGAATCTGCCTAAAGAGCAGGGTTCACCTTAGTGCACGGTTTTCTTGTCTTCCGCAACGCCCGTGCACTTATCCCGAGGCTACTGTGCCTGTTTGCATGTTTCTAAATGCCTGTAATTTCGGGCGAGTAAAGGGACACGAGAAAAACAGTTTTGATGAATTTGTCAAACAATTTCCTGCTTATATCTTCTCACAGCCCCAGAACCAATTAAGTTCCAGAAACCGTCAGGCCCTGCACCAAGCGTCAAAAAGGAAACGTCCATAAGAGCAAAACCTCCGTCTAACAAACAAGTCAAGGATTCCATTCAAGTTGAAGACTTTTTGCCCCGGTAGAGAGTTGCTTTTGTTGTGTGTGTTTTTTTTGCTTTGTTTTTGTCACATTTCTTTCGTACCGTTTTGTTTTATAAACTTACTTAAATGTTTTGTTAGCAAAGTTTTGAACTTCTGGGGTTATAGATCAAGGTGGTGGTAGTGGTGATTGAGACTTTAGTATAGTCCTTATTACTATATTTCTGGTGTAGTTCTATCGTTTGGGGGGGGGGGGCTCATTGTAGACCTCTTTTGCACTTTTGCCATTTTTTTCGCTGTCATTTATGTCTCTATGTGGAATCTGTGAAAATCAAGGTAGACAATGTCTCTGGATTACATTTTTTTCAGTAGGGAATACTAATCCCTTACTTGTTTACATACTATTTTCTTTCGTAGTACATCTGTCATTGTCAGCAGCGCATTCTCCATCATGGTCAATACCTGTATGAGTCAGAGGACTATTGCAGAGGAAGAGGGGCACCCAGGCTATGACCAGGGGACCCCCCCCCCTCTTTGTGCAAGGAATTTTATAATTGAGACGCTTGATTGAAGGAAATCCTCTTCTTTTGAAGACTTTCTTCTTGTATCTCCCTTTGACTTGGATGAGTCATTGAGAATCATTGAACAGACAGACGGGCACCTAGGAGAATCATGACCTGGCACACCTCCTCTCCCCCCTTTCAATGAAAAAAAATCGCTATTCACATACATTCTGTGCAAGGGGAAAATTTACTTTTATTGTCTTTTGTCCTTCTTCCGTTACTTTAGATTTGTTTGATTTTAGTTTGGTGTTTTTCTTTCCTCAAAAAACTTTGGGGGGGGGGGGTGTAATTACAATCACTTAGTGCCAGTAGCAAAAAGGAAGTGAATGTCGAATGTCAGACATTTTATTGTCATCGCTACCACATTTCCACACAGAGATCCCCAAAGTCATCGGAAATGTCAGAAAATGAGCTGCTAAACGACCTAATGAAGGGCCACAATACAATGATGACAGTCCTTCAGCAGCGAAGTCGAAATCTGCAGGTCGTCAGAGCCATGTGGACATCTGGCAACACCAAGGTAATGCTTTGAACGGTTGATAATGTGTCATTATCATAGGTGTTATTTCTCCAACTTATAGCCAAATTCCGCTATTTCGCCAACCGGCTGTTGGGGGGGGGGATATTGATTTTTTCCTTTTCTTTTTTTCGCTCACAAATAGCAGTCGTTTCCATGGTTTCCGTAATCCCATCCAAACAAACAAAAATTGTGAGTTCTGCTGACTTGAGTTAATAAATAAGCTGAAAGCAAAAATGAGTCCTTATTATTAGTTTGATATAGATCTATATTTTTTTTGTTGTCTTTTCAAGATAGTTTTTCGCTAACCACGTTCTGCTCCGTTTTTGGACGGTTGTCCGCAAAGTTTTCAGCTATTTTATAGTTATTTTGCAAAAGACATGCAAAGTGAAATATTTTTTTGAAAGACATGCAAAATGAAATATTTATTTTGCAAATGACATGCAAAATGAAATAGTAAATTTGCAATAGACTAGACACAGGTATATATCAATTAGTGGACAAATTTATTTTGCCGTTTACTTGGAGAGAGAGAGAGAGAGACGTAGATGCAGACATATTTACATTGAGGCAATAATAAGTCTTTTCTTTTTCTCTTTAACTCCCTTCCTAGACGGCAATTGACTCGGCCATTAGCATGAAGGACCAGGCTGTCATGGTTGATCTCTTGAACATCATGAATTCAAAATCGTAAGTTTTGTCTCTGTTACTGTTACTTGAACAAAAAAAACCCAAAAAACACTTAACTATCAAATAGAATGTAAGGATGGATCCTCAATATAAGAAACACTTAGTGGAGACAAACAGCCGGAAGAATAAGATTTGCTTTCCATTGTGTTGTCTTTTTGCTATCTTCCTTGTGAATATTTTGTCATTGGAACTGAATTCTAACTTCACCTCATTGATCACCTTTACGAGCAAGCAAAGCTTTTCTGCTTCAAGAGCATGTATTTTTCCAAAGTCAACATGCAGATGCAAGGCCTTAACTTAAAACAAAACATCTCTAAGAGAATAAATGTGCAGCTGAAATTAAATTGGTCAGAAAATTTTGTGAATAAAACAGAAATTACAATACTTTAGACACATAAAAGGGTTTTTTGAAAGGGAAGAACAATTTTTGAATGAATTGGTTGATGTCGAAAAGATCAAGATGAAGAACATGAAAGCAACAGGGAGAGAATGTTACAGAAAATTCCTGGAATGACAACGAAAGTTTGAAAAATTGTACGATGTAGGCTTGAGTTTCAAAATATTTGTACACCTCATATTTGTAAACTTTTTGCTCTGTCTGTCATTTTGATTTGTCCTTTTTGCTTAAAAATGTTACTTCATGTTGCGCTTTAGATTGTAAAGACACAGGAAATGTGTGAGCATCATTTTGACTGATGGCAGCTGTTTTTCCCCTCTCCGTCTTTGCTTTGTCTCTGTAGGTCTCTTTGGAGCCTTGATCTGTGCAATTTACTTTTACCTCAGCTGAAGGACATTATGTGCAGCAAATATGAAAGGTAAGATTAGACATTTCTCCGTTTCACCTCTGCATCCTTTCCTTGCCGTGTTTTGTGACTTTGGGATCTTCTTTTCATGAGATGAAGCTTACCCATATTTTTTTTTCTCTGTGATGTCTTGGATGACAATTTTGTTAAACCCCCATGGAAATAAAGGGGATGATGTGTGTCCTTTTATTTTAAACTTATGCCGTGACTTAAGACCTATCAAATTGTCCTCAGACAAATTTGAGGTGAACATTGCAACTCATGTTCTTTTCTTTTTTTTAAAATAATCAACCTTCCCTTTAGTGGGCTGTCAGCAAGGGTTTCTGGTAGTTCCTGTTTCTTGCCCTTTTACATGTCTTCCATCTCGCAGTTTCCTCTTATTTCACGGGTGGTTGGCAGTTCCTATTTTTTTCACCCTTTCATTCTTTTATTTATCTTTCTTGCTGTTTCCTCCTTATTCACCCCTGAGATCATCACTTATGGTGGATAGAATAGATGTCAATGACACAAACAGAAATCCTCTTAATTCACCTTGAGATCACTGCATGTGGTTGACACGCCAAATGGCAATGCTACAAACTTCATTTCTTTTCACTTTTTCACATATTCTTGCTGTTTCGTTCTAATTCACCATGAAACAAGAAAACTTTGTTTTCACACACTATGTCACATGTAGATCAGCCAATTCTACTAGTATTAAAGTCTTGTTCTCTTTTTGTCCAAAGCCACATAATTACAGCTTCTAATTCTGTCAAGTTGGTCTTGAGGAATTTCGGCCAAGTCATTAAATCGAATATGGAAGAACCACCGTCCGCATATGTAGATATTTCCAGGGATGAGAGGTAAAGTTTATTATTACTATTATTACATGTATTATTGTTATCATCATTATTAGTATTTTTATTATTACTATGTGTCAGGCACCTGGCATTGCCGAATTAACTGATATATTATAAATCAGATTTTTTTGTAACCTTTTGTCTGCGTCCTCGGGTTGAACAACGAATTCATGTTACACTATTGGGTTCCATGTGTAATTAATATCCCTAGAAAATTTTGTGGACCATACAAACTCTGGCAAATCATGATGGTTTCAAAATATTGCTGCATAAAATTTAGAATGAAATCCAAGCCCTGCAAGATTATGAGAAACTGGAAAAATGATAATAATTAATTTTTAAAAAGAAATGAAAGAGGAGTCTTCTGTGTCAGAACCCGGATTAATGGAATCATTCTTTTATAAGTGCATTATTATTATTATCATTTTGCATCGTCCTTGGCCGCGCTATGCTAACCATTGGGACATTGCATTTGATGCTGCTTCATGTTAAAAATTCACGACTTCAAAGTGACTGTTGGCGCAGATCTTTCGTTTTGCTTTTCCTGTCTTTGATTCACTATGATATTATCTTTAGATCTAGAGATTAAGATAGAGATCTATTGTTTTGTGATGTTTCACTCAATGTATTTATACCGCATTCTACATATAGAATCTAGATTTAGAACTATGCAGATCTGAAGCTGGGTCAATTTGTCAATCATGATTATGATTTGAAATATAGGTTACATAGTAATTAAAGTCGCGATAGAAAAAGGCTGAAAGGGGTCCCGTTTTTACCTCATTTCAAATTCTATAACTTTTGAAAATTAATTTATTCACAAATAAGCTTGAAATTTTAAAAACAATTGGTTGCATACACTGCAACAAAATTTATAAAGGCAATTTTACAACCCCTACCTAGATCTGTAGTCTTCAGCAAAAAATTAAGCATTGGATATAAGCACAATAAGGGCTCCCGGACTATTTTTTTTTATAATAGATTATTATTACTATCGACAGCTGCAGTAGTCATCACTAAAATAACAAGTCCTTTTTTTGTAATGCAAAGCAATGCTTACCATTTACTGTAGACTGGCTGTCTGTCCGTCTCCTTTGAGGCACTGTCCACCACTTGAGTACTAGCAGGTGGATTCTTTTAAAAATTATGTAGTGTCAGTAGTCTCATAAAACACACCTTTTCTTACTATAATCTTTCAACGTACAATATAGCATGTGTTTGACACACTCACTTTACAAATGTTGCAAGGACAAGCATGCAATTGATCTGGTAGGCCTACAGGATACCGTGACAACGACGGGGGACTACTTGCAAATATGGGTCTGAATAGATTTATTGTAGATTCTTTTTGTGAAAAAGGGAAAAAGTCCATTTGGACCAATAATAAAAAAAAAAAATTCTGTCTGGGCCGATTGGATGAGACATGCTGTTTTGACCAGTGATTTGATAAATGAGTTTGTTGGCTGAAAATTGAATTGATGCCATTTATTTGCATTCAAACTATTGAATTCTAAACATAATGCTTCCTTGTGACAGGAAGAACTATCGCATTATGATGTCGAGGATAGCATGGGATAGAATGTCGGATAATAAAATATTTCTTAGCTGTAAAGTAACCAGATTTAAACTGAGCTGTAGCATTCAACAAGCGAAGTCCTTTGATGACATTTCAAGCTTTTGTATTCATTATCATTTGAAGGAAATGAGTCGATTTGTATTCAATTACTTATTGTCCCATGCGGCATATCTTTTCACTGGTACAATGGAATGTCAGTGTTACGTCAACTGGTTGAAATGGCATGTAAAAAGCAGTTGACCGGGCCACAGTCTGCCCACCCCTGATCTTGGGTGCATGTGTTCTCATGTTGGTATTGTTGACATGGTAGGATTTGCCGTCAATTGATTAACTCATTACATTTTAAAACGGCCGCATTCTAGACATCCAGCTTTGTTCGGCCCGGCCAAACCTGGCTGTACGCTAAATGCTTCCCATTGTTTAAGCTGGCCAAAACCTGGCTGTGAGTGACGCCTTTTCTTTCAACGATCAGATTGGCTCATCAAACCTATTTTTGTTACTTATTTTAAGTGCTATTATTTCTAGAAAGCTCATCAATCAGTTTACATATCTTTCTGCCACTAAAGATCATGATCCTAATGTAATAGTAATAGCGTCACTTTCCTCGAGTCGAGTCCTTTATCACATTTTGATACTGTACTGCCTTTGTTTAACACACATTTCATCGTTCTGCTTCAATCTTCTGCATTTTCTGCTTCTGCTTTTATTTTTATCATCAATTTTGTCGTAATACGCAGTAACGATAGTGACACAGAGAGAGAAGAATTATTTTCCTAATGCACCCATCAGAAACACACTGGAAGCTTAGAAAATGTAAACACACAACGGTGATTTAGTTGCCAGGAAATTGAATCCAGGTCAGCGTCTTCCAGTCAGGGAATCTACACACTAATCAGGCAAACCAGTGGCCAATCGGCTACCTTTCTCTGAGTGTACGTTGAGCAGATGATTTGATTTTTGGGGAATTAGTTGTGTCTTTGTGGGTTAGGGGTTTATTTATCAAGACTTAAGGGGGACGGCACGTGGACTGGCGAGTTTTGGACCAAAAGGTTGATTTTTTGTTCTTTGCATATTCGGGTAGAACGATCATTTATCTACAAGTTCATGGCAGAAAAATGTCCATATGAAGTATAATTTTTTTTTACAAAATATTTTGACGTAAATTACCCTAACACTGACTGAGAAAATGGCAGTAAAAACCCATATATTGGCGGTTAATCGCCAAATGTGGCAGCACAGGGATATTTGACCTCGTTTGCCGACGCCGATCAACGCATCTCCGTTGCTGTGTGATATAAGAGGCGTTGTGCGTCAGTGTGTATGTAAACACACGCACAAGCATAGGATATAGAGGGAAAAAACAAATAAACGGTCATTTCAACGTCTGTTTTCACAACAGTACACATCTAAACCTAGATTTATAATCCTATTTACATAAGTAACAATGCCAGAGACTGTCAAAAGAGTAAGAGGGCTTTTACAATAAGGGAAACCCATCCGAAGCGTTTGTTTTATGTTATTTTCTTTTGATTTTTTTACTTGCATTTTTCTCGAAATGTAGTTATTCCACACTAAAATTCTATCTCTTCCGCCATTTACAGAACGATTTGTATTATATTGGGCATACAGGTTCCTCTTGGCAATGTTAATAGAATGATGTTGGGTTTTTTTTTATATTGTAAACTGTAAACTTTTTTTTTTTTGTAATAAAAAATATTGTTTTTGTACATTCACGTTATATAGTATTTTCAAAAATTCATTTTAAAAAAAAACTATCCAAAATATGGAAAAAACCTGACGTCACTCTTTAGATATTGAATAGGAAAAGACGATCTGCACAAGTTTTGAGTGATTTTATTCATACCTAAGGGAGGAGATAGATTGAGTCAAAATCCAAGATGGCGGGCGTTTCTATGACAACTAAAGGACGCTACAAACTTTTCAATGATATAGGATGACTGTATTTTGACAGTTACTCATGTACATACTAAAAGCAAAAACCTTAACTCAAAAGCAAAAAAATTTACTTCAGGTGCCCCCCCCCCCCCCCCCCCCTTAAAGAAGAGGAGCATTGTGGTAGTGTGTTTTTGTTTTGCTTTTGGTGTTAGGTTCTTTTGAGGTTTTTCATGTTTAGTAATCACTTTTTGTTCTTTGTGTTGTTTTCTTTATTAGTTATTGTTTTCGTCTTTCTGTTTTGTTGCTTTTCTTTCTTCCTTTTTTTAATAGTAATCATTTTCTTTGTCTCACAGACACAAGAAATGCCTTGGATGTTTCACCGTGCTTCAAGCCATCAAGTCCATGATCCAATCGACTTCAGCTAGTGCGACTCCCAAATTGTCTAGTCTGTTTCGGGAAATAATGCTACTCATGTCCAGTTTACAATAAGACTTGTGTTTACTGTCTAGTTACTCCTCTCTGTGTTTCTTTCTTTTGTTTGTTGTTTTTTGTTTTCTTCTTGTTTGTCTTAGGGTTGGGTTGGGGTGTTTGTTCTCAGCGTTACATTTGTAGGGTTATTTGTTTGAGGGGGGGGATGATATGTTGACTTATTTGATTTGTTTCGTAGTGTTGAATATGGAGATTTTGATAGGTCTCCCTCCCTTTCTGTCATTCTCTTACTACTCTCTCCCTGTCTTCTTTGTTTCCTTTATGGCACAAAACGGTTGTTATTTTATATTATCCAACTGTGTGCCAACTAATTATTATTGTGTGTGTACATATATTAGAATATGAATAGGAAGAGAGAGTATTCATTTCGGGCGTTGCCCCAGCCTTTTGTATCTGACTGATTTGTTTAATATAATACCAGCCTTCCTTGATGATACTGTTTGTGTGTGTGCGTGTGCGTTTGTGTGTCGCATGATTATTATAACTAGATTTTGTAGCAAATCGTATTGTTGTTGTTTGGGTTTTTTTTTTAAAGAAAGATTTATTTGTGCATGTGTGCAAGTATCTCTCTAGTGTCGTTTTAAAGCAAATTGTAATTGGTCGAAACTGGCTTCTCTTCCTTTAAATATTTCAAGGAGAATGGAAATTCCATAAGTTTGTTTAAAATAAATGACTTTTATGAATCAATAATTGAAAAACATCCGGAACAACTTTTAGGGAATATTATGATAATGAGCTCTGATATTGCCTCATGAATAAAGAGAAAAGTTTTGTACTTATAAATACTACTTATATCCAAAACCAAAGACGGGCATGCATTTTTATTTCCTTTAGTATTTCAAAATTATTATTCTTGCCAAGATTATATTTTAATCTGAACAGTTATTAGGGATGAATGTCGTATTTATCTTATTTCAATCTTTAATGACACCTTTTATATTTAAGAAAAAAAACATAATTTTTTTAGTTATTGTGTTCATTACATTTCATTACCACCACCATTAATTCTTCCATATTTTGTGATATTTTGAAACAGTAAATAGTGTTGTGAATAATTTACTATGTTATATGCATACATGTAATTATTTGTTATGACGATGCAAAAATAAACTCTGGATTAATTTTAATTTGTTTTGCCTCTCTGATTTTTTTTGCATTTTTCTATAATAAAAAACAAACGAAAAACAGGATTTGCTTCTTTCTTTTTTTTGCTTATCAGCACTAGATTTCTTTATAATAATTATGATTATTTTATTTGCTATTACATCATGAAGACATTGCCCCACATGCTTTTTCTCAGGATGCTATCGATTTTCTTCTACCTTGATGAATGCATTTATTTAAACAGAGATTGCTACCTCTGTCCAGTTTAGTCAAAATTATTTTTGTTGGAGACTCAAAATTCAAATAGAAAGGCAGCACTAACAAAAAGATTTTGTTTAGATATTAGTTAAGTATATCATTATTAGCAGGTAAAATTAATTGATAATAAAGATTTTTATTTTTTTTAGCTTTAGTGTTATTTGATTTACATTTATTTTATTTTCCGAGATGAAAAAATATATTACTCGCTGAGTGTTTTTCTTACAAAGTCTTAAATTTGTCCCAGACACCGAATGGTAACACACAAAAATGTAAAGAAAAAAGTATGTTCAAATTTTGTCATGAACAATGTTTGCTTGTGTTTGGAATATTGCCAGGAAGTGGCTTTACTCTAATTCAACCACATGGGCATGATTAGATGATGCAATGTAAATCCTGTACTCTGTGTGGGAGGTAGAATAATGAGTTGAGTTCAGGTTGTCTATAGCCACACACACGGCATTCTATTTTATGGTTGTTCACCATAATTTACTACGTCAAACTTTTCTTTCACCACATTTGAATAGAGTACCTTTCTGATGCTGCCTGGGTCAACTAGTACTGACTAGTAGCTGTGAAAAAAATTGCTAGTTCTGAGAATTGAAGATGGATCTACCGCTCTACCAAAGCCTTTATTGGAGTATAAAACAATTCATTTCAAGTACTTTGGTGACTCAAGATCCACTGGCCAGATACAATAAGAAATGAAGACCTCTGGAGGAAAACAAAATAACAGCATATATAGCTGGAAATCAAAAGAAGAAGATTGAGATGGATCGGGCACACTATGAGGAAACCAGCAACAAACATAACAAGGCAAAACTTAAAATGGATCCCGCAAGGAAAAGGAAGAAGATGTAAGACCAAGGTCCACATGGAGTACAGACATGAGCATTGACCTGAATAGGATGGGATGCAGTTGGACAGATGTGGAGACAATTATAGTTATAGCCCAGGACAGAGGTAGATGGAGAGATCTACTTGTTGACCAATAACCACAACCAGGACGGAACGGCTCATGATGCTGATGACTTTGGCGACTAGGATTGAGGAAAACAATGCATTGACTAGGAAAGTCAATATGTAGGAAATAAAACAGATTAATATTGTCCAAAGCTTGGTTTCCTTTCATGAATCCTTGTAGGTTACTCCAGATTGCAACCGGGCATTGTATGGTTGCTAAGATGTCAAAATCTATACTACAACATGTTTCAAAAGTGGTACCAGGTAATGCAATTCAATTACAGCTTAAACTTTTGATCAAAGTCAAAGCAAGAAGAAGAAATGTGTCAAATAATTGTAAGCAAATCACGTTGAGTTTTCTGTACGGTATCTATTGAAGAATGGTTGTTTTTGATGAAATAGTTTTTTTAGTGCTGCCTTTCACTGAGAGAATATATTCTATGAAGACTAGAAATATCTTCTTCAGTAGCTGTTGGCTATATTGGTTATTACAGCTTTTGCTTTTGAATAGAAATTGTGGCCTTGGAATGGCAGGGTCGTAAGTCCACTTTGGTTAGTTTTGAGAAAGTCGCTGTTAAAAAAAAGATTCCAAAAACAAAACTTGCCTTTGCACATACAGCCTCGTAGCTCACTAAAATGAGCTTAGATAAGGGTCAATGACTCTTGATTCGTTGTTCGATTTGAAAGGAGAACATATTGAATATAGGTCCCTGATATGTTTATTTGATTGATGAAAAATTGAACTTATGATCCTGTCATTCCAGGGTGCAAAATGTAAGATATAAATGCTATGTCTAGCTTTCTCATTTGTTGGAATACAAGCTACCGTTTCTACTACTATACATGTACTGTTAGTGTTATATATGTATATATTATAGTTAACGCCTATGGATAGAGAGTGAAAAATGGAAAGATTGTGGTACTCTCGACAACCCTACCAACAATATTCCCTTTACTACTACTAGTACTACAGTCAAATGCTTTGATCATCAAATTACAGATAAAGTGAAATGGATTTTGTTTGAAGAAAATGTTTTTTACGTCAATTTTTCTAGCCGGCAATTGTTGGATGTCAGGCTGATTAAGAGTTATTGGCTGGTGATGTTGGTAGGCCATTCTTCTATCTTTTCACTCTTTTACATCTTGTTATTTATCTTTCAGAGGGGAATGGTAGGTGAAAATGACAGAATGCTCTCTTCTCTCTTTATTAACCATGTTTAACTCTCTTTGACCACAGGATCTGTTGATCATTGTGTAGTGTGGTACAACTCTTATCAAAGTGATTGTGAGTTATTTTTTGCAGTCTTGTTGACTCTTTCTGAATTTTCACCAACAAATAAATGTTTTTGAAGAAAGGGTCTTTGTACTTTGTGCTTTTAATTGAGGATGAGAGATTTAGGAATATTTCTGTTAGCTATGTGCCCTGTGGTGAAGAGGTTTTTTGTCATTCCATCAAAAGTTGGCATATATTCTGCAAATATTAATAGGGCTGTTCCTGTGATGTTATATATCAGTATGTATATTATATCTCAATATTATGGTGGATCATATATTATATTAATCATAGATTACTGATTTAGTCAATAAGTATTATTTCATTTTCTTTCATATGTATATATATATATATATATATATATATATATATATATATATATATCATGTGTCTGTTTTCTTACGTTTTCATTGGTATTAGCACTAAGTGACTTAAATTGTATGATTGGACTTTCCTCTGACTTTAGACGAAAAATTCCCTTGTCGCCATCAGGCTTGTTTGATCTTATTGTAATTTTGTCTTGATTTCGTTTGTTTGTATTGTATGCTGAACATTCTTTTCCTCCTGGAATAATACAGGAGGGGGGGGGGCAGTTTTGTTGCTGTTGGAGGTTGGATCTTAGGGATATTCTAAAATAACAATTATTTTGAAATCTCCAATATGATATTTTAAAGTTGTTTTGTCTCCCAATCTGCTAGCAAAACTGATTCCGAGCCATGCTTTTGTATTCTATTCTTCAGCTTTATGCATTGTCCACCATGCCTCTACACCACTCTTACTATTATTGGATTGGATGTTGAATGGGCGTCATTTGTTCTCTTGACTTTGTTACAAAATGCACAAAAGTACAATGTAAATATTGACAAGATTGAAATGTACCCTTTTCTTTTTGTGTTTTAGTTGTCAATGTTTTGGGGTTGGGGGGGGGGGGGGGCTTTGTTTCTTCATATTTTAAAAGGCATTTTGTTACTTTTCCTTTGTTTATTTTAAAAAATTTAATATTTCATTTCATTATGGAATTCTACTTGAGTGTACAATTTATAATAAATATTGTGTTGAAATGTTTCCGTATTTCATTTAAACAATTATACCTTTCCATTGATTTGTGCTCTGTTTAAACGGATGAAAACCAGCAAAAGAGGATGTCAATTGCCTATAGACATTGTTGTTTTTAGGGATGTAAAAATATGGTTAAAAGTAAAAGAGAAGAATATGAGGAATCAAGGGTGAATGTATACCTGGCTATCTGCAGAGGATAATCCCTGTCTGGAGAAAAGCAGAATAGGTTTGAGACTTAGCTTGCCAGAATGCCAGAATATCGGGTCAGTTGCTATTGAGAAGATGTGCCCGTTAACCCAGTAGGAGGTAAAAGTAATAGACTAGTACAGTAGCTTTTATGTCAGTGCACTTTCAGGTGCTTGGGAATTTGTTAGTGCTTTTCTGGTTCCTCCTACTTCCTCTTTTTTCTTATCTTATTATGTTTGTTTCTTTTTAATTATATTCTTGGGACAAAGAGAGAGGTCAACACAACATCTGAAATGCATCTTTCCTCAATTTAAAGATCTACAAAAAGCAGAAACCGTAATTCGATATGCAATGATTTACTATTGATTGTATGTGAAATATCTATTTCTGCTCTGCCTATATCCTATCCAGTCAAATTCACACTGATTTCAGTTTTAAATTCTCTGTACAATGAGGCATTACCATTTATTCTTTTATTATTTTTAATTATTTTTTTCTTTAATTAACTGTGTTCATTAGAAGAAACATATCTAAATTGTTTTCTCTGTTCTTAATAATGAGGAAGAATATGTCTAATGTAGGCTATATTTGAAATGCCACCTTATAAATATGGAGAAAAGTAGAATATTTTGGTCATGTAAAACAAAGATATTGCAGTTATTCCTATAAATCGTATACTGTAAGTGTGTAAGGGGTATTAATATCGTATACTGTAAGGGATGCAGTATTTCTAGATCTTGAGGTTTTTATTTTTATTTAGTATTTTGGTTATAGAAGCATACGGAAACAATTTGATTTTTTGTCTTACGTGTTTTCTTCAGATTTCTTTCTGTCTCACCTTGAATTTCAACCACATTGTACATTATGCATTAAAATATATATAAAGAGTTTATTGCTTTGGTATTCTATCTTTAGAGCTTAATATAAGAAAAGTTGAAACTGAAAAATTCTGGTTATTTCATTATATTACCAGCAATATTCAATTATATCATTAATATTATTATTATGTTCAAATTATAAATGTATACCGGTATACAGATAGATTTGTGTATTGCAAATTGAAAAGTGCCCATGTTCATTTGTTGGATTGGGTTGGGTTTCTATTCACATTTATTTACTCTTTATCAACAGGTTGAGTAAATTCCAATCCTAAATGTATATGACACATGAGATGTCACCAGTCATTTTCAATAATGACATGACATTTCCATTTCCTATGCAAGAATGAAGTCCGTGTTCATAATGATGCTTTTTTCCCCTTGGCGTGTTATACTCCATTGTGTTGTGCAAAGTTTTAAAAAACCTTTCAATTCATTGTGCCGATACAAAAAGAAAATCAAATATGAAAGAGTGTGTGTCTCGTTTCATATGCGTGTGTGTATTTGTGTACATTTTGTCCTTTGATGATTACAAGCATTGAATTGAGGCGTGATGAGAACTAAATCATTGTGTGAATTAATGTGTTGCTATCATGATTGTCTGATCATATCTTGGTTGTCTCTTACGGATCAGCTACTGTTCAAACTGTGACATGACCAATAGTTACAACACTTTGATTTCTAAGAATATTCCAAAGTTTGCTCTCCACTCTCTCTCTCGAGACTCAAAATGTATTTTTTACAAGTAGATAATTAGTCATGGATTATGCTGAATTGAATGTCAGAAATGCTTTTATGAAAAATGTCCCTTCCGTTCAGTCAGATATTGCAATCATCACACCCATTAGCTCTGAAGAGCAGAATTTGCATCCATGTTTTAAAATGTTTTCCCTCCTTATTATATCAAACATTCAAACGACTTCAAAGGAATACATGAAAAAGCATGCGCAGGGAATATTTTAGGGTTCGGTCTTTTTTTTTTCTTTCTTTTTTTTTATGTGTGGTCTCTGTTGGTTTTAGATACTGGTAGGTTCTGCTTCTTTCCTCCCACTCTTTCTTATTCACCCTGAGATCACTGCACATGGTTGGTGGGCTAGAGTTCAATGAAACAAAAATTTTGTGGGTTTGTAGTGTTTTGTTTGTGTGTGTGATTGTGAATATTACAGACAGAAAGTGCCAGAGCCAATTGATGGCGGTTTGCAGGGTACCTATACTACTTTGCTTGCCCACAGTTCAGTGTGTAGAGATTCAGAAGTTATCATATGACTTTCAAAGTGGATGTGTAGCTTGATTCTCTTGCTGTGATGTTCACCACCGCCCTGATCTTACGTCGGTGCTACTCGTACTGGTAGGTCCCTACTTCTTTCGTTTCACTCTTCACATCTTTCTGTCATCTTGTTATTTTGTCTTAATAATTCACCCTGAGGAGATTACTGCATGCAGTGGATATGGTAAATTCCAATGAAACAAACAAACAAACAAATCAACTACTTTATGTAGGCTGTATGTCTAGTGCTAAGCCCCTCAGACTCCATGAGTAGTGCCTTTTCAACATCCTTTGGCATTTTACAATCGTGCCCACTCAAAACACCACCACGTGGGCAATTGACAAGTCTTGCTGGTAGGTCTTACTTCTTTCCTTTATATAACTTTTAACTCTTTCACAATGTCTTTCATTCATCTGCTCCGTCTTAATTCATCCTGAATGAGAACGCCGTGTATGGTGGACGTGGGGGGGGGGGTTGTAGAATTCAATGAAACCAGGCACCACCACATTATGAATAAGCCAACTTCACCAAGGTTGTATTGCTTATAATGCCAGACACGGGTGCTGGGCAGATGGGTTCTTACGGTAGGCCCTGCTTCTTTCCCTTAACTCACACATGTCTTTCATCTTACTGTTACCTCTTCATTCACCTTTAGTTCACCACACCTGGCGGAAAGGGTAAATTCCAATGAAACAACAACATATACCGGACATGGATGAGCGGACTGAACAAAACCTTTTTTTCTTTCTTTCCCATGTACATTTTTTCATAAATTGTTACATCAGATTTATGATTTAGTGTTTTGAGAGAGAGAGAGAAAGGAGAAAAGTCTTTCTAATTTTATGTCAGATACTTGTGCACAAATTAGTTTCATTTAAAACATCTCACTTTTCTTATTTGGACGGTTTAGATGTTATTGATATGAATGCAGGGAAACTCTCTTAAGTTGTTTTCTTTTTTAAAGAAAGGACCCAAAAAAATTAGTCCTTTTTTTTGTTTTTGTTCTAAAGGTGTATAGCCAATTATACAATTGATAAAACACAGCTGAATGGCACTGTGTGTTAACTTGTGTCCAGTGTATTTGTGTAAAAAATTGGATAAATATCTGTACATAGATAGAGGTAAGAATGGTTTGTGCTGCCACATGGTTGTCAAGTCTACCAATGCTACAAACAAGTAAAAACAATATGACGGTTGTTGAGCAGTGGTAAATTAAGACTTTTTAAACAAAACAAATGCCATTGTCTGCATCTGCTAATCTGTTGTATAATTAATATTATATAGATTCGTTTTGACACATTTCCATCTCTGTAGTGTATGTCTTTTGATTCCAATCATCGATTGTATGCAAGAGGGAGCTGATTGATTGTAAATGTACATGTGTACGTATAAAATGATGCCAGTTTAGAATAAAAAGTCTGATGACACAATGTGATTATGATTCTACCAGTAGTACCAGGTGATCCCAAAACAAAACAAAACGAACCTGGGGAAAATGTCAACAGCTTAGATAGTTTGCGTCTAATATACACCTCCTTTGAACTGAAGTAATTTTAGTCAACCGGAAAGCGTTCTGTAGATTTATACTTATGCCAACTTTAGAATTAAACAACATGGTTTTGTTTTTGGTTTGAAGATAAAGTGGGGATCACTGTCACAGTGACATTTAAAAGATACATTCATATGCTTGAAAAGTTTTGGCTCGCCCTGAAAAAGAAGAAAGTTAACATGAGACGTCAGTGGTTTCAACCCACGATGTCACGCCACACACAGCAATTTGTGTAAGTGTAAGGCAGTGGGTCTCATTTCAATTCGCCAAGAGGGCGATTAGTCGCTTTATACCCAACATCTGGGCTTCCCACAGTCCTGATCTCAATACCCTTGATTCCTACCCTTGGGGATACTTGAAGTTGAAGGACAATCTTTATTCACTTAACTTTACAAATGTAAAAGAACTGAAAACCATTATTTCAGACGAGATACAGCAAATTCCTTTAGGTCATTGTCACAAGGTTCTGTGGCACTTTTCGACTCTTGCTCAAAATTGTGTTTACGAGTACACCATTTCGAGTATAATTTTTAAAAAAGTCTGATATTTCCTGTTCAAATTGCCAGTTTGACGTGATATTTTCAGGTAATCCTTCTGCATGACTATTAAAAGGGTGTACTAAGTTTCAACTTAAAATCTTGCATTGTTTTGATTTTATTAATATTTTCCCGGTTCGTTTTTTTGGGGCTCAGTAGGTATTACTGAAGTTCTCATGATCCAATAATATGTGTTATTACACTATTAGTGAAGTTCTCATGACACAATATGTGTTATTACAGTATTACTGAAGTTCTCATGATGTGATGATGGCGGCAGTTGGTAGCTCTTTACAGTGTTAGTTTCAGGTTTCTCATGGATCGATTTTTGCTTACCTTTTCTCTCAAAATAATTTTTATTTTCTAAGTTTTTCTTTTTTTTAAGCTCACACTGAGCTCAATTACCAACAATTTTCTTTTTCCATTTTCAATCTCAGATAGATGCAGGGTCAAAACGCCTCTTCATAAAATAAAACATGTTAAAAGTTGTGTATTTGAGCGATAGTAGCATGTCCTTTGATTATTATTATTATTATTATTATTATTATGATTGCTCACCTCAATAACTTTGTTGATTAAATTTCTCTTTTCTGCTTGCTGAACTGTGCATTGCCTATGAAACATTATGTTATTTATTTTCACAATACTTTGACCATAATGTCACGAGAATAAAATGTACATATGGTGAGACATATCCTAGATGGGTTTTTTCTTACTTTGGTATTTATGTTTGTAAATCTCAGTCTCATGTTTTGAAACTTTGGGGGATTTGGCAATCCAGAGGCAAGGTAACGTCCTCTCAACCAAAAGGTCGTGGTTTTAAACTCTGGCAGGTTGAATATTTTTTTTTTTTTTTTGTTGAGTAAAACCTACCCCCCTTTATTTAATTTGTTTATTTATTTATTTTATTCCTTCAAATCAAATACCTGATAGCAAGGAGGGTAAATAAAAGGAACTTTCTTTCTTTCTTTCTTTATCAGTTCTCATTCTACCTTTCAGTGTATGGGTTCAGATGCCTGAGATGATCTTTCTCCAGGATGCCCTGTCCTGGCATTTTCTGTTTCCTTCCAAAAAAGTTAAATTTCTATGTTTCAATGCCTCTTTTTTAACTTCTTCCCACTTTCTCCGAGGTCTGCCTTTTGGTCTTTTACCTTGGGCTTTAGCACTGTATACTGATTTAGCTATTCTATTGTCATTCATTCTGTTTACATGCCCAAACCATCTCAATTGATTTGTTTCTATCTTAGTTTTTATACCATCTGCTTTGGTTTGATCTCTTATTGTTGTGTTTCTGATTTTGTCTGTTTTAGTTTTCCCTACTACTCTTCTTAGATATTTCATTTCAGCTGCCTGTACTCTACTGTATTCTCTACTGTCTAAAAGTCCAAGTTTCGCTGCTATAGAGGAGAGAAGGACAATAAACTGTATTATATACTGCCGTGTCATTTGGTTTTTGTTGACAATTCTTGCTTACCTTAGATGGTTATATATTGCACTTGCCTTTTTGATTCTCTGGCTGATTTCTTTTCTTAGTTTTCCCTCTGGGTTAATCATTACTCCTAAATAATTGTAGCTTTGAACTTGTTCTAAATACTCCCTGCCGAATTTAAGATTTTGTGTTTTAGCTTCCCTAGTTACTAGCATTGTATTGGTTTTCCTTGCATTTACTCTCATTCCTCTTTTATTTAGTTCATTGTTCATAATGTTGATATTCGACTGAAGGTCACTTTCTGATTTTCCAAACAGAACTAAATCATCGGCAAATGAAAGCATTGATACATTTACTGGTTTGAGTTTCCACATACCTACATTCATTTTCTTCATTTTTGAGGATGCCTTTGCGACTGAATCAATAAAACACAGGTGCAAGTCAATGTTTCTCTCAAGGAATTTTTCTATTATTTGTCTAATTGTAAATATGTGGTCTCGTACACTTCTTCCTGGTCTAAATCCACTCTGATGCTCTTCAATCTGATCCTCTACTCTTTTCCTTAGTCTCATTTCCAGTATCCTGGCATATACTTTTCCTGGAATGCTAAGTAGTGATATGCCTCTATAGTTTGAGCATTCCATAGTTGATCCTTTCTTATGTATTGGTACTACTGTCCCTTTTTCCAGTCATCTGGCACCTGTTTGGATTTCCATGCTTGTTGGCATATTGCATGTAGTAGTTTGTCTGGCTCTCTGCCTTGGTTTTTAATAATTTCTGGATAAACTTGATCTGCTCCTGGGGCTTTCCCTAATTTCACTTTTCTTATATAGCTGTTTGGATTTCTTGCACTGATATATCTACATCGTCAGCTGTCTCCTCTGGATTACTTGATACTCTTATTAATTGATCTTTACCCTTGTTTCATACATTGTGGAGGGATTATGTAATTGGGGAAAATGCTTTCGCCATGTTTCCATGATTTGGCTGTCTTCTTTCATTATTTCTCCTTTAACATTCTTAATTTGTCGTATTGGGCATGCTCTTCATTGCCCCCAGAACAACTTTTGATTTCCTTGATAGCTTTCTTGGAGTCTTTGTCCAAACTCTTCCCATTGTTCCTGTTTTGCTTTCTTCATTTCCTCTTTGGCGATAGTTCTTTAATTCACGTAATCTATCCTATCCTCTGGTCTCTTTGTTTGCAAGTATTTCTTCCAGGCATCCTTCTTTTCTTTGATCTTAATCTTGACATTCTCATTCCACCATGCTGTTCTTTTCCTATCTTCTTTAATTTGTTTCCTACCACAGATCTCTTCAGTACAACTGAGGAGTGTTTCTTTATACATCTGCCACTTTTCTTCTATTGTGCTATCATTCAGATCCATATGTTTTTCACTGATAAATCTTTTTATCCTAGATTGGTATACCTGTTTTACTACTGGTTTATTTAGTTTCTCGATTTTGAGTTTAGTAGCTTTCTTCTCTTTCCTTTTCTGTTTGTTTTCCTCAGTCAGTAATCTCATTTTGGCAATCATTAAGTGATGATCACTAATTATTTCTTCTCCTCTGTTTACTCTTGCATCAATGTACTGTAAAAAAGGGAGCTGCTAACTATTATGTAGTCTATCATTGACTTTTCACACCTGTCTTCATTTACTCTTGTATATTTGTGGATATATTTATGAGGAAAAAATGTGTTAGCTATTTTCATGTTATTCTTTAGGCAAAAATCTATTAGTCCCTCTCCATTTGGAGAAGTTGTTGTTGTCTGTCCTTTACCTATTACTCCTCCTGACGTTTCTACATTGTTGCCTACTCTAGCGTTTAAATCTCCTAAAAGCATTAGTTCCTGTTTGAATTTAAGATTCCCAGCAGCTATTTGTAAATGACTTTCGAAGGTATCTTTTTCTTCTTTAGTTGCGTCTTCGTTTGGTCCATAAGCTATTAATAATTTAATTTCTCGTCCTTTTGATTTAATATCTACCTCTAATAGCTGTGGGCTTATAAATTTCCAACTTTCTAGTAGCTTTTCATGCCTTTTATGCACTAGGAGGCCTACTCCTGCTCTAGCTTTATCTTTCACATCTACTCCTGAGAAAATTAAAATATGATTCGATCTTATATTTTTTAATCCTTGTCCTTTTTTCATTGTTTCTGTAATGGCCAAAATATCTACTTTAATTTTTTTCATTTCTTCAACTAATTCTGACTCTTTTCCATTTATCTAACATTCCATGTTCCAAAAATCACAGTCCGTGTTCGTTTCCAAGTTCGTCTTCCAAAGATCAAGCTGGTTATATTTCTTTTACTTCTCTGAATCAGGTTGCTTTGGATAAGCAGGAATAAGCCCACTGTACCCTAGGTAGATGGTGGGGCTGCCACCTTGAGGCCCCCTACCAGGCCTTGTTATTTTCTGTCAGGGTTAACTCCCTTAGCCTCTAGTCATTCAAGACCAGCCTGCAAGGCAGCAGGTTGTTATTTTCTGTCAGGGATAACTCCCTTAGTCTTTGGTCATTCAAGACCGGCTTGCAAGGCAACAGGTTGTTTTGTTTCAGGGTTGAATCCCTTAGCCTTTGGTCAGCCAAGACCTGCCTGCAAGGCAGCAGGAGACTCGGGGGGGGGCGGGATCTTCTACTCTCCCGTGCAGGTGCTTACCTGTCCACTGCCTGGGAGTACAAGCTGATTGGCCCAAAAAGACATAACTACGTTCTTAGCTCACAACAGTTTCACGGCAACGAAAGCGGGGGTTGATATTAAACTGATTGGTTCAGAAACAATACAATATTCGTAGCTTGGAACAATTCCATGGCAAAAGAAAGCTGATGACTCAAAACAATCATTTCATAACAACAATGCCATGGGGAGGACAGCAAGGGAATTGGGGGCGAGTCCAAAGGAGGGGGGTGAGAATCCAAAATGATGGGCTCAAAATAATCGAAACATACAATAAAAGAGGTGAGTGTAGGAGGAGAGAGGTAGACAATGTAGGCGGACATATATACTCAAACGCACACTCAATACAAAACTGAAAAATGCTCAGATCTCAGACATAACAGTGTCACAAAAAACATTATTAAAATCATTCAGGCCCTAAAGCATGTTTCTTCCAAAAGTTGCGCAATGATGTACAGCTTCATTTGCCGTAGATAGGATAGGAGTGATCTGATTTCTTCTCCTGTGTCTCCATTTTTGTTATCATTGAGCTTAGGTAAGTAAATGTATTAACATCTTCCAGATCTCTTCCTCGATTACCATATGTGTGTCAATCGATGTGTACATACGCGGGGTTTTTGTTTATATATCTATATCTTTTATATTCATATATATATATATATATGTATGTATGTATGTATGTATGTATATATGTATATATATTATATATCTGTATTAATCTTATTTCTTGATTTTTTTCTCAACTGTGTGGGCGGTTGGCGGGCAATGATGGTATGTCCCTATTTCTTTCCTTTCCTTCTTCCACTTATATTTCATCTTACTGTTTCCTCTTCATTCACTCTGAGATCACCGCAATGGTAGACGGTGTAAATTTCAATGAAACGTCCATGTTTGTCTAATGTTTGCATAATCTTGGTATCTATGCTATAGCTGCTGCTATAGCAGGGCAACGTCTTCTGCGAAGTACAATTCATCTTCTAAAGTACTACTACTACTAGTACTAGTGAGAGTCCACCGAATGCCTGTTTTTGTCATTGTTTTCTCAATTGTGTTTTTCATGACCCAACCTATCCCTAAAATGAACAAGAAGGAGATAATATTATACATCCTTGTTTTACTCCCGTAGTAACTGGGAATAGATATATCAGTTCGTTGTCACAGTATGACATGCGATGAAAAGTCAGTGTAGAGCGTCTTGATTACGCTGACCAACTTTTTCGGAATTCCATGTCTTCGAATGTTCCATGATGACTCTCGGTGGATGCTATCAAAAGCCTGTTCGTGTGGTGTTAGTAATGACAAAATACGATAATATGAAAGCCTCATGCTCGGTTGGTAGCATGCTTTATTTTCATGGCGAGGAGATGAGTGCCGACGCAGAGGTCGCGGGTTCGAACCCCATGGTGACCAGGATTTATTTTTGTCTTTGTTCATATGGGTCTTTCATATTATCTTTTACATGTCATTACCTTCACTTCCGACACGCCCCTTACCTCACTGTTTGTCTTTATCTACGTACACACAACAGTTTGAATATTTAAAAGCAATGTCCTCGGCGCGTTGTTGTGTATGGATCAGAGTCATTGAAATTAACAAAATACGTAAATCATAAACTTGACTGAAGTATTTCAGAATAAATGTTTACGGAGAATACTCAAAATATGTTAACCTCATAGTCATAACTACTACCCCTATCACAACCTCCGACCTTTACAATGAGAGTATTAGCAACGCCTGTTGTTACACAACTAGTCATGCAACACAGATGGCGGTACATTGGACATGTCCTATGATGGCATCAACATCAATACCTAGAGTGGCATTGAGATGGACTCCAGGCGGAAAAAAGAAGAATGGGAAGACCTAGAGACTAGAGACATGGAGAAGATCCGTGGTGAAGCAAATGAAGGAGAAGACATGGACGCTCAACCGAACGGTCACAGTGGAGAACTCTAGTGTCACAGTGTCAGCCTTTTACGCAAGCAAGCGCCAAGAGCACTAAGTAAGTAGGTAAGATCATAATACTGTACATGTGTACATGTATTTCTCACAAGACAAAAATGAAAACAATTTTGGAGCAAATATGTCCTGAAGGTTGCCTAATGGGTGAAACTTGACAACATATTATAAACACTTAGAGAGAGAGAGAGAGAGAGAGAGAGAGAGAGAGAGAGAGAGAGAGAGAGAGAGAGAGAGAGAGAGAGAGAGAGAGAGAGAGAGAGGGAGGGAGGAAGGGAGGAGAGGGAGGAAGGGAGGGAGGGAGGGAGAGAGAGAGAGAGAGAGAGAGAGAGAGAGTGTGTGTGTGTGTGTGTGTGCTTTAGTGAGTGTCTATGGGTCATTCAGGCTTTCTTTAGAACTTTTTTGATAAGAGTGCATAGTTGGGTTAATAAAGTAACGTTCCTTCTCCGCCAGCATTGCCATTTGAGTCGGGGTTTATCTCAGTTTCTATACTGTGAAGCTTAACAAGAGTGTGATGACACTAGTGTGTAGTATAGCAGATCTTTAGACCTACTCCTTATCTGATGCCGGTACCCATTTGCGCCTGTGACGAATAGTGGATAACAACATCGGACCTATTATTGCCAGGATTTGAACCCAGGACCTCATTATCCCAAGTCCAACATTCTAACCACTAAGCTAATGAAGGCACTGAAATCGGACTAACGGCACGCGAAATTATTAAATTTCTCAAACTCATTGGTAAAAAGTTTGGTAATTTTATTGCATAAGTAGTAGTAGTAGTAGTAGTAGTAGTAGTAGTAGTAGTAGTAGTAGTAGTAGTAGTAGTAGTAGTAGTAGTAGTAGTAGTAGTAGTTGTAGTAGTAGTAGTAGTAGTAGTAGTAGTAGTAGTAGTAGTAGTAGTAGTAGTAATAGTAGTAATATAGTAGTAGTAGTAGTAGTAATAGTAGTAGTAGTAGTAGTAAGTAGTAATAGTAGTAGTAGTAGTAGTAGTAGTAGTAGTAGTAGTAGTAGTAGTAGTAGTAGTAGTAGTAGTAGTAGTAGTAGTAGTAGTAGCAGTAGTAGTAGTAATAGTAGTAGTACATGCATTAGTAATAGAATGGCCTCGCAATCAATAAAGACGATCGCCCTATACTGTGTACATGTATTCTGACATATTGATTATCAAGTTTTGTACCATCTCTCCACGTACGGTATCGGTATATCGATCCTATGCTAGCCTTCAAAGCAAGTGGATCTCTTTCTGTTTTTAGTTGTGCTGGTATGTTTGTGTATTCTCCATTTCATATTGGATGATATATTATATTTTGTAGCCAATATCATTGCATAATATACGACTAAATTTCAGTTCGTATTCGTTCAATTCTGATTATGCAACCAGACTGCAGTACAAACTAACCTTTCACGGACTCTTTTCTAACGCTGAATTTATAATAATGATTGAAACCTGGGTTTGTATGTGTATGTGTGTGTGTATTTGTGTGTGCGCGCGTGCTTTAATGTACTCTTTTTTCTTTTTTGTTGTTGTTATTGTTGATTGTGACTTACTATGTAGTTATCATCTTTATAAAAACCCAACTCAACCATTTGCATGTCTATCTTAGTTTAAATGATATTTTTGGGATTAATACAGATAGATCTACATATAGATCTATTTCTAGTTACCTTTGTTTTTTTGCTTTGTTCTTTTTGTGTGTGTGTGGCTCTGCTATATCTGTAAACCTAGATCTATATTACACGTATAGTAGCAAATGTTTTGACAGGCCGAAAGTCTATCGTGCACGAATGATGAGGACGTGCAAAATCCCGGAGTTAAGTCCCTTCGTCGTTAGCGTCGATAAAAGCGAGTTTGTTTCGACGACCGGAAGTCGATCGAAAAGGCAGCGGGATCTCGACTGGAATCGTTTGTTATTCTTATGAAATAATCCATCAACATCGCCTTTTCAAAATGGTAAGTTTGTTCAATTTCGTTCATTTAAGGAATATCAAGTGACATTTTATTGATATGTATGCTTTTCCTTATTTTTCCTTGAAGATGGATGTTTTTTGACTTGCCGGTTCTTTTGTTTACATTGAAAACGAAAGTTGTACGTTCCTCCATAAACTCGAAATTCAAAGAGTTTTTCCTTTGATGTAGAAAACGCAAGTGCCAAAATATTATGAGGCAGATGTGATATTAAAAAACATATTTTAAATGGGTAGGAGAGGAGGTAGATGTATTTTCTTTTATCAATATGAATAGTCAAAGAAAACATGTCATCGCTCTTGCTCACTAGATCTAGATCTACTCACTCAATCGACTCGATCAGTTTGTCGGCTGCAGATTTGGATGGCTAAATAAAAGTAAAAGTAAAACTAAAGTTAACACTAAACTAACTCATGAGGTGTGCGATTAGCCTATGATAATGCAGTTGTAAGATTATAACTGTTCTCAAAGTTCAAAACACATCTAGGTCTAGGTCTAAATGTAGACTACTATCTCTGCATTCATAAGACATAGATATAGATCTAGATCTAGAAGATCTAAGATCTCCATCTCGACATGATCTCTTACAAATAATCTTCTGATCATCTTCTCTTAGTTGTTGTTTTGTATCTGTTTTGTGTTCTTTCTTTTATCTGAGAATCTTTAATCTGAGTATTTCTCCTTGAAGACTTGTCAATCTTCAACTTCCTGACCCTTGTTATTAAAGTTTAAACTTGTGTCCGTCATTTGTCTTCTTTCCAGCCCACCGTAGCGGCATTGTTGATTTAGGTTTTCTCCTGATCCTTCTCACTTTTTCGTTTATTATGACCCATGACCCGGTTATTATGGCTCTCAATATTATGTAATACTTGTATCATAGAGGAAGCAGTGCCATAGTAGTCAGTGTAAGCCAAAGTCAAAAGACATTATAATTAAGAGAGTTTATTCTAAAGGGGTGAAATTAAAAGTACATTTAAGGAAATGTTTTTGAGAGGCGGCTTTCAATTGCAGCAATATTTCGTGACTTTTTGGGACAAGGTGACATGGTATGTCGAGATTGAGACAGCAGATTGTGCGATAGACATTTAGGACAGCCTGACATGCAATTCAGTTTCAAAAGGCTTTTAATTATCTCTGAGATCCAATGTTCATAAATGTATACAATAGAATTATGATAAATAAAATAATATTAAATATAAAACTTGGCACTGACACGGTACATTTGTAGCATTTTTGTAAGCATGCAACTCAGTAAGATGATCCAATTTATTGCATATGGCAGGTTTCACAGAAATGGGACCCAATGATAACTCTTCAATTAATCTTTCTCAAAGTCTAATTGATGAATCTTCTTAACATTTGGTCCATGTATAGCTTTGACATCGCAGATATAAAAAACATAATATTGTGAAATTGGCTTTCAATTTGTGGGTTTTGTGAATATTTTTTAGGTGCAAACGTCAGCAATTGAAACTGCTGGCATTTCCCTCTTTTTAATAAATCCTTTTTCACCTTAAGATAGGTGAGGTCAGCGACCTTTTATTCTCTTTTCTTCAATTAAATCAATTCCACGTGAAAGGGAATTGTTCAAAGAAAATTTGCCGAGGTCTAAGTTTTAAAAATCTTTTGCAGTGATAACATGAGGCAGGGTTCAGATTTTCATTATTATGTAACAATTGTGATCTACCAATGAACACACAGTAAGAGCTGGGGGAAAACGGTTGAAAAATACGTAGAAGCGCTGTTTGATGATCTAGAGTGAAAGAAAACATATTCCTACTGCCATTTATCCTGTAAAAACACGTGGAAAAATCATAGGTCACTCTAAATAAGAGTGAGAACATCATGAGACTCTAGTGGTCTGCGTGACCTTGCATCCACACAAAAATGTTATTTTTTGATCTGGGATCTAATAACGGTAAATCACAAACTATTTTCGTTCATCTTGTGTAAGACTTGAGAAATCATGAAATTTTTGTTTTGAGATTGTCCTGTCTTTAATTTTGTCTTTGGATCTCTCTTTATGTCCGCACAAAAATGTAGCCGATGACTGGCCATCAGAAAGGAGACTAATCAGGTTAGATTCGGAGACCGTTCAGGTTCAATTCGGTTGCATTAGCAAAATCTGCTTTGGTTTATCATGAGAAACTTACGTAAAGAAGTCCGGCAATCAATAGGCTTTCATGATTTATTATGTTCTAATAAATAAAGACAAGATAATTGACAATCGGGAAGAAGTCCATTACAATAGTGACTTTACGTCTCCACTATGCAGTCTTCTTCGCATAATAATACAATATTACTAAAAAACATTTAAACGAGAGAGAGAGAGAAAATAAAACTAATAGCACAGGTTCAAGTAGAGTTCAAGATTTGTCAACCGCTCCCATCCCGTCCCGTATTCCGCAAAACAATTATCAATCGAAAAAGACACAAATTTGTGCTAGTCTAGTGGGGTGCTCTATGTGACTGTAGATAGTCGGAGAGGGGGAAGGGGAGTGATGATGGAAGTGGGGGGAGGGGGGCACGTACAGGGGAAAAAAGAACAATTGTCGTCAAAAGTGCTTTCTTTCGGTGAGGGTTATGTTGCCGGTGCCTCTCTTTTTCTCTCCCTCCCTCTCTCTCTATTGGCAAATATCGGCCTATACGTATCGCATCCTCGTTATATAAGTCGTGGAAGTTTACTGTACCGGTTTAAGCAGAATGGCATTCACGATAAACCCATAACATAATAAGGATAGTATAAAAGCGTACAATCACAGAATTTTACAAAAACGGAACAAAAAAGCTAGGTTTCATCCATCAACACGATCTGGAACGTGCGAGTCACCTGATCAGCGGTAAGGCACCGGCCGTGGACTCCACGCCCGAGGTGTCGGGAAACACAAATACAGACTTCATATCTTATTGAGAACTAGGGAAAAGTCAGGGAACTCTCCAAATCAGATTCCCAAGCGTTTCATTAAATAAACACCAGGGAAATCTCGGTCGACGGAACCATGCAGTTCGCGTAACATTGCATCATTGGCATTAGACCTAGAATTTTCACAGTTATGCCCCTTGGCTGAAAAACACGACTTTTAAAAAGCTAATTTACTCGCCTCACAGTCCTTTGCTATCTCTTAAAGTCATATATCTGGAATCCTCAGTTTCTAAGCTTTAACATGGTATATAACACTTGTAAGAAATATAACATGTACATTTTGACAAAAGATGGAAATGGGGATGGACCATTTTGTGAAACCTGTCGTATAGATGAAAGAATAAAAGTAAAAGGGTGGAAGAAATGAAGTGGGACCTATCAGCAGCGCCCGCCAAACGCCTACATTTTATTCTTTATGTTTAATTGACTCATTCAACTAGTAGATGTCTGGCGTTAACATGAAAGAGCCTTACACTTGCTTGGTAGGGGTAAGCAGAAATTATAGGCCTACAATAATATACCATGCACATATCACAAATAGAGAGAAAATAACGGCTTTGTTGATAATGATATAGGACTTTGAATTTCGTTTTACTGCATTGAATTTAGCGGACCATGTGGCCTTTCGACAAAGCCTTAGCGAATCTGACAGTTTTCTGAGGGTAGTTAAAGAGGAAAATATCTGTCACACGCAAAAAGGGATCTTTTACACAGACCATTCTAATTGTGGTACTTTCTCATAGCCTCAATCTCTGAATTAGTATTTCTTTCAAGGTTATAAATTTTAACTTATGAAAATATTTTCCAAAATTCGATGGCTACTAAATTCTCAAAATTCTTTTTGAAATATATGGTTAAATTGCAAATTAATTATTCATAATTGAAAGAGTAATTGGATTGACTTTCTTTCTCTACAGTCGACAGGTAAAAGCTCTAAGATGCTGCAACACATCAATTACAGGATGCGTTGTCAGCTTCAGGATGGACGTATCTTCATTGGTACCTTCAAAGCCTATGATAAACACATGAACTTGATATTAGGTGATTGTGACGAATTTAGAAAAATCAAGCCGAAGAATGTCAAATCAAATGAACGTGAAGAGAAAAGAGGTCTGGGGTTGGTGCTTTTAAGAGGTGAACATCTGGTTTCCATGACTGTGGAAGGGCCTCCTGCAGCAGAGGTGAGTAACACAATAAAGTGTCAACATTTTAAATAACCTTTGCACAAGAGAAGGGTCATTTCAATAGAGTTCTTATGTCCATTGTCATTAAAAACGAGACAAATAATCCCAGGGAATAAAAGGAAATCATGCTTCCTGAAAGGTGTGAAAATGATAAGATGAAAATACATCACATTTACAGCGGTTTGAAATTTGAAATTCCCAAAGCCAACACTGTCAAAGTCCATGGTTTTTTATTTTTTTCTCTAAATGATGTAAAAGTGTCTTATGGCTTGGAATGACCTCTTTATTTCGAATACATGTATATTAAAAAGGATGTTTTGAAATAGATGAAAGGTTGATAGAAAAAAGCTTTTTTGAAAATTATTTTCAGAAAAATATAAAAGTTTCTGAGAATGAAAAGGCAACTTGAAATAGTTTGTTGTGTGATATAATCTGGTTCAGTTGAAATTAAGGCAAAATGACAAATGATACACACTCAAAATGAATTTTAAAAAATTTAATGTATAAATAAACTGATAAAATCACTAAAGAATTAAAAATATCCAAAACAATGATTCTCAGAAATGATTTCTTAATTTAGGTGGAACAAACCATGCAGGTTATTGTTTGCAAAAAGGGGTGGGAAGTTTTGTGTGCATATATTATTTATATTGCTACCAGTACCAGTCTTATTGCCTCTGTTTTTATCATTGTATTCATTGATATTTTATTCAATGTTTTCATCAGGAGGGTGTTGCCAGAGTTCCTTTGTCCGGTGCTAGTTCAGGTCCAGGAATGGGCAGGGCAGCAGGCCGTGGAATGGGCGGAGCTGCCGGTGTTGGTGGAGCCCCAGGCTTGCAAGGGCCTGCCAGGGAGTGGGTGCCCCATCACCGCAGATGATGGCTCCACAGCCCAGGATGGGAGGACCCCCATGGGTATGTTTGACTTCTTCATTCAGGAGCTGCGATTCAATTTTTTCTATTTTTCTGTGTGTGTATCGTCCTCTGTTGAATGATTAAAGAAAATGTTAAAATGAGGAAAGGTATATACATGGAGGGGTTGTGGTGCAATATGTGTTAGAGGGGAAAAGAAGAATGTGAATGTTATGACCGCTTGTAAGATCTGCATAAGAAAGTGGAAGTTATATCATAAAGTAAACGCAACACGCATGTAGTTTGAATAGTTTATAAAAGTAAAGTAAGTGTTGTTGTTTTTTACTTAAAGAGAAATGATTCAATCAGTTAGTTTTGTATTCAAGTATGTTATCTCTACTTAACGATCCTCAAGTCCCAATTTTATCAGTATGATTTCCGAAAATGCTGTTGTCCTAACTTGCGGTAATATTTGAATGGTACTTTGTTTTTATAAAGAAAAAATAAGGGAAACTAGGCTCATTACTTCCTCTTCTGTGAATTGTATAGTTTTTATACAACAGTGATAAATCTCTAGGCAGTCAAAAAGATTGAATCCTAGACCCAGGGTTGAATGAGTTAAAATGGTTAATGAATACTTTCACTGTTATGGTTACTAAGACCGTTGCCTTGTGTATGTGTTTTTAGTCTCTTGTCAGTAAATTTTTATAGGCTTGAACAAATAAGTTAATTTGAAATGGAGACTGCCATTTTGTTAAACAGTGATACAACATTTTTGGAATTTTGGAAATTGAAAATCTACGGAAGATGTTCAGGAAATCGGCCGATCAAGCAAGGCTTTCCCGGAAGGAAAGAATAGGATTGGAGAAGGAGGGAAAAGAATACAGAAGTGACAATCAACGCGTATTAATGCTATAAGTTACGAATTCTTTTTCCCCTCATATAAGCTCAGTCCGATTTTTGTCATCAATCTGAGGACAAATTTGCAGATATAATATAGTAAATAATAATAAACTTAAAGCAACAAAGTTAATGTACAGGCTGAGTTAGTGCAAAAGTTTGAACTTGAGCCTGAAACTGAAAAGAATTGGGTTTATGTTGTTGCTGTATCTGGATAACGCCCGGGACTTGAGCAAGGTCTCGACTACAATGGCAGGTTGATGCGTTAGTCAGGTTTAAAGAAGGGAGAGCCGCATACATTCACACAGAAAAAGATAAGTCTACTTTTTTACGCTGGACAAAGCACTATATAATTGTCAATGCGTGTGTTTTTGATTGTATTATTTTGACCCCCTAGACTTTCTGTTTTTGATTTTCAATTCAATATTTTAACTGTATTAATTTTGTCTTTTTTTCCATGAAGGTGCACGTGGACCGATGATGGGACAAGGACCAATGAGACCACAGGCTGTGCCCAGACCTCCTATGCCTATGATGAGAGGTGAGAATTTTGCCTCTTTTTATTAACCATGTGCCCAATACAGTGAAAAGGTGCTGTTAATCCCATTGAATCATTCATCACTAAGCTTAGATACTTAACAATGCTATCAGTTGAATTTGTCTTAAATAAAATCTGTATTTATAAATTTATATGATACAGCAGTAGTGATCTAAGAACACACCCTTTAGGAGATTGAAATATCGTGCCGGTAAGTGGACAAAGTTTTATATGTAGTCAATGGCCATCTATTTTTACTCGACAAGCATGCAACAAATTAACGAAAATTTCCTCATTCGACACCACATTGGCTGGACGCAAATCCTTGATTTGATAGACCCTAACTATAATCTCAATTGTTTTTGTAACATACATGAAGCAAGGGTGAATTTAGATCATTTTTCGTTTTGCCTATACCAAACATCGTGCATAATGATGCCATACTGTCTGGCAGGTAGAGTAAGATTCACTGTTACCAGCCTGTGCAAGATGATATCCATTGTTTGCTTGGCCCCAGTGGATAAAATTGGCACTTTGCTATCAATACCTATTCATGTATTACAGCTGAGAGGCTTGGCTTGATCATTTACATATCTAGTTATCAATACCTATTCATGTATTACAGCTGAGAGGCTTGGCTTGATCATTTACATATCTAGTTTAATCAAACTGCTTTTATATTTAAAATCTTGGAAAAAAGACATCTATCTTGACAACTTTGAAAAGTGAGGTGTCTGTTAAAAGTTGTGTTGATAGAAAGCTTCTAGACTGTTGGTACTATATGTTGTTGAATTGATTTAAGAGCGTAATTAGGGGAAGGTTACATGGGAATTTTTTCTCTGAAATGGATTCAGGGAGCTAATTTTAAAATCCTGTCAAAACTTTAGCATAACTTCTTATACTTCAAATTACTGATTGCGTCAGTGTATAACAAACGAAGAATTAGCTTTTAATTCTAAATTTATTCACCTCATGTAAGAAACACTTTGAGCCCAACTTCTCTTAGGTTTTTGTGCTACAGCTGCTATTAGTGTGAACCAGGCGTCCCTCATGAATCGTGACTAAAGTAGCTATTTCCAAATCCAGTTAGTCTCGTCAACTGTGACAACATACAGTAATCTTCTTCTCAACGGTTGTATATGTCAGAATAAAATAACTTTTATTTCAGTATCATTTTTTAAATAGTCATTGTTGTTTTTGTAATCTAAGAACCAAAAGGCATATTATGTCATGTCTAAAGTGTTACATTTGCACATTCTGGAATTATATAGGAGCATTTGTGCCATTCTTATATGAGCCTCTTGTGATGGATTTCTTTCTTCCTAATCAACACTGTGAACATAGCTCATCTTTAAAACACACAACGACTGCTGAGGTAGAGCAGACTTACGTTTAATAAATAACACTAGTAAAATTAGCTATATGAAAATTGAAACTAGAAAAAGCCCCAGGAGCAGATCAAATTTATCCAAAAATTGTTAAAAACCAAGGAGAGAGGCAGACAAACTACTGCATTGCACTATGTTAACAAGCATGACAGTAAATGCAAAGAAAACAAAAACAATACTAGTTACTAGGAAGCTAGAACATTAAACCTTAAACTGGGCAGAGAGAAATTAGAATACGTTCAAAAACTACAGTTACCTAAGAGTAATGATCAACTCAGAGGGGAAATTGAGATAATAAATTAGCAAGAGAATCCAAAAGGCAATGACAATGTATATGGTAACCATCTAAGAAAGACATTTGTAGGTAAACAAGAATTGGCAACAAAAATTAAAATGGCAGTGAAACGTGGACCGTAGACAGTAGGGAATACAGTAGAGTACATTACATGCGCCTGAAATGAAATATCTCTGAAGAGTAGTAGGGAAAACTGAAAAAGACAAAATCAGAAACATGACAGTAAGAGATCAAACCAATGCAGATGGCATTAAAACTAGGATAGAAAATAAATCAACTCAGATGGTTTGGGCATGTAAATAAAATGAATGATAAGAGAACAGCTAGATCAGTTTGCAATGCTAAAACTAAAGGTAAAATAACCAAAAGTAGACCTCAGAGAAAATGGGACGAAGATGTAAAAGAGGCATTAAGGCAAAGAAATCAAACCCTCAGAGAAGGAATGAAACAGAAAATATCACGACAAAGCTGCCTGGAGAAAGATCATATCAGGTGTCTAAACCCATACAGGTAGAATGGGAATTAATAAAGAAAGATACAACTGTAGATTTGTTGGTAGATGTGCCTAGATCTTTTGGCCGGTAACATATTACATATAAATATATCAAGATATAAATTAAAAATGATCTTACCCTACTGCAGATGGATCTATGTAGACCTAGGAATAATAAAAATCCATTCTCAAAACTATTACAGTAATTTTGTTGGGCGTTTTTGTTTTAATTGCTGTGTAGGATTTTTGTTTCAGGTAAGTAAAAAAGATGATTGATCCCTGCAGTCAATTAAAAAAAACTATCAACAATGGGACTGTCCGTACTGCTCATCCGTTGAGAGAACAATGTTTTCTGCTTTTATAATATTATATGTGTCTCTCCGTCCATTGTTGTCGACTATGTGACATTCTTTTGTACAATTTTAGTCCTAATCACTTTTTTTCCAGTACTCCTCAATGATTATTATAGAAAATAGAATTGGTTGGAGCTGAAACGTAAATGTGGATGTGTTTTTTTTTCCATTTTGGCACCTGAAACTTTTAAGTTTAGATGACCACGTTTTAATTTGTTCCAAGCAGTTCCAGACATTTTCAACCCAGTCATTCACAAGGAGATAACTTTTTAGCTTTAGGATAAGTACATGTATACAACATACCATGTGCTACTTACTCCCCTTGCGTCGTTGTGGGCTGGGTCACCGAATAACTGATCACAGCTTAGGAAGACATCAGATGTTGACTGTAACGATCCTAACCGTAGCAAAACGTTGGTGCGGTTGTTGTTGTTTTTTTTAGGTCCAACTCTGCCATAATCTGCTCTTTCCTTCTGTTTGTTATGGATGTTGATTGATCGAAATTCCATTTCCCCATTTATCTCCTCCCGTTAGTTTTATAATGATCTCTGTTTATATTTGACGGTTTCATTCTGTTTGTCCTCTGTCTTCCGTTCATCTCTCTCTCTCTCTCTCTCTCTCTCTCTCTCTCTCTCTCTCTCTCTCTCTCTCTCTCTCTCTCTCTCTCTCTCTCTCTCTCTCTCTCTCTCTCTCTCTCTCTCTCTCTCTCTCTCTATCTCTCCCGACGTATCTTGCTGTTTTCTTTCAACTCACCCTGAGATCACCGCGGATGGTTCAAGGGTAGATATCAGTGAAACTGAAACATCCACTCCAAGGTCGGTAGTAGTACAACGGCTCGGTGTGATTTGACACTTCTTTCTTCAATATAGTAATATACATACGTGGAAGTTCGATAAACTTTGAAAAGTAAATCTGTGTTTGGGGGGGGGGGGGAGAGAAAATTATATCTAGATCTAGTCTCTCTTCTTTTTTTCTCTCATGGAAATTTGACAAATGACCATGCTAGATCTAATAGCTGTCAATCGTTTCATGTACGTTTGTACTTGAATGGAACACGTGAAAAGTCATTCACTTTCTGGTTTAGAATTAGAATCTACTTTTTCATTTCTTACTTGTGACGCATCTCGCTTTTTCTTCACCCTGAGTTGGCGGTTGGTGGGCGTTGCTGGCAGGTCCTATTTCTTTCCTTTCTGTCTTTCATTTTGCTGTTTCACTCTTAATTCGCCCTGAGATTGCCACAATGGTGGATTGGGTAAATTTCAATGAAACAAACCTTACCCTGTGTTGGCGGGCGTTGCTTGGTAGGTTCAGCTTCTTCCCTATCAACTATCAGTATCACTCTTGCACTTTATTTTCACTTTCATCATTTTGTTTCCTCTATTTAAAAAATCCGAGAAATATCTGCATAATATGGTGCCCGGGGTGAATTCTAATTCCCTCACCTCCAGTTCAGGTAGGTGGATCGACTCCTAGACTCTAGGACCATCGGAGACGACCGATATAAAAAGGAGGTTCGGTGTGCAGATCACAACACTTTGTGCACGTTAAAGACCCCTTCGCTGTTTACAGGACAGTCCGGGCAACATTTTTAAAAAATCTTACCAAATTCCCCGATATCACCGTAAACCCTTATTGCATTGGCATTGGCCTATGATTGGGCTAACCCCGTTGTGTTGTGAGTAAGTGTTGTGAGCTCGTACAACAGGATCGACCAACAGTCGTGCGATTGGTTTGCTATTACATTAGACAACCTTGACGAACGACGAGACATCGATCTAGAGAACAGAAGAGCTACGATGGTTGATGAGACGCTTGATGATTTAGCCCTTTGTGTGGATGGAGAAAAGCTGTAAAGAAAGCGTCAGCCATCGCGTGAACGATACACTGACTATTTTCTTTCGTCTACAAAGTAATGATTAGAAGATTGGATATCAAGGTTGATAATGATAAACGTTTAATATGAATAAAAATGAATTCACAACGCTAGACTTTGCAAGTTCCCGGTAGTGTGTTCTAGACGCGCTGTCACGCTGCCTAGATCCAGATAGAAAACGAACACGTGCACGGTGTGTGTTTGAAGAGAGTAAAAGCTTACATTTTGCTACTCTCGATTAAATGTTTTTTTTCCTACCAAGGATATCATTTAAGATAAGGTTGTAAACATGATCTTTTTCATAGACGCGACAATCTTGAAAGACGCACCAGCCGCCAACCATTTCCTATCGTACCAGCCTTGCGATTGTACAGCAAATACCATGCACCGTCTGATTTTGTTGATCGGACCGCTTATCGCCGATTACCATACAATATTCTTATTACAGTACCCAATTCGTCGACCAATGGTTGGTCTATGATCGATCAAAGATTGGCCCATCCGTTGGGCAGCTATCGTGTAATGTAATAGGGTGAAATCAAATCGAGGTATCGTGGTGCTGTGTATTTGAACGTCATGCTTATAATTTTGGGAAGAAGCGCGGTAGGAAGATTGGGGGTGGAGGGGTCAAATTTAATTTAACTATTTTTGAAGATGGAACCTTTATCGAACAAGACAACCAGCCACCATATTTCCTGATATTGTGATGTGTCTTGCCTACCTATCTCTCTCTCTCTCTCTCTCTCTCTCTCTCTCTCTCTCTCTCTCTCTCTCTCTCTCTCTCTCTCTCTCTCTCTCTCTCTCTCTCTCTCTCTCTCTCATACCTTCTGTCCGTGTCCTCAGGCTGTATTACTGCCTGTCTCCCCCCCTCCCCCATCTTCTTGTTTCCAAGTGAAAGAGCGCGTCGTTCTTTGATCTGTCTCCACCGAGAGGGGATCAAAACACCTGCCCGCCCGCGGGGCACAGCCGGTCACAAGCCCAAGTGTCTATAATGGAAAAGACGTCGCTGCCCCCGGGGCCTTGGGAAAGGCGGGCGGGGTCCGTCCCCAGTTATAATATGCGAGATGTCAGGAAAGGGTTGGGGGGGGGTTGATTTTAAGGATGACGAGATGGAAGGGGGAAGGGGATCGGATAGTCCAGAGCTGATGGAAGGAGTTAGCGGAGTTTGAAGAGAAAGGGGGTGGGGGCGGGTTTAGGGGTTGTGATCAGATTGGTAGAGCCAAGGGGCCTGTGGCTTGAATGTGCATAACACAAAAGGACTGGGTTTTGTTTCTTCCTCTTCCACTGCTGCTGCTGTAGTTGCTGCGAGTTTTAAAGCCCTCGAGGCTTTTTTTTCATGGTAGGCAAAGACACAGGAGATCAATAATGAAGAGCCAATGAAAAGCAAAGCATAGTCGTCGTCGCAGCCAGTCAGCCAACAGGCCCCCTCGGGGTGAGGTTCCACAATGCTGGCTGGCATGATGAAAGAAGGGTACGGGAACCCGAGGGAAGGTGGGGGGTGGCACGTGGGTGGTGGATGAAGGTGGTGAGTCGGTAAGAGGCTGTCAGTGCACACTGAGGCCATTATTGCAACCCCACTAAGACTGGCATCGGTGAAATGAGTGAAAGTCGGGAGAAGTGCGCCTAGGGGCAGCAGCAGCAGCATCAGCATCAGTCTTTTCCCCACTTTTTGTCTTGTGTACCCGGAGTGGATGAGACTTTGGTGCCGGATGGAGAACGGCCTGGGGAGGGGGCGTGGTCTAGAGGAGATAGAGAGTATGATCGGGATATGATAACGAGGGTGATCTTGGTGGGATGGTGGTCTAGAGGAGGTAAATAGGTAGGATGGGGGTCTAGATGTAGTAAAATAGGTAAGATGGGGGTCTAGAGTTAGTAAATGGGTAGTATGGGGTCTAGGGTGGTAAATAGATAGGATGGGGGTCTAGAGGTGGTAAATAGGTAGGATGGGGTCTAGAGGTAGTAAATAGGTAGGATGGGGGTCTAGACGTGGTAAATAGGTAGGATGGGGTCTAGAGGTAGTAAATAGGTAGGATGGGGGTCTAGAGGTGGTAAATAGGTAGGATGGGGGTCTAGAGGTGGTAAATAGATAGGATGGGGTCTAGATATAGTAAATAGGTAGGTCAGGGGGTCTAGAGGTGGTAAATAGGTAGGATGGGGTCATAGAGGTGGTAAATAGATAGGATGGGAGTCTAGGGGTGGTAAATAGGTAGGATGGGGGGTCTGGAGGTGGTAAATATGTAGGATGGGGGTCTAGATATAGTAAATAGGTAGGATGGGGGGTTGGAGGTAGTAAATAGATAGGGTGGGGGTCTAGACGTAATAAATAGGAATGATGGGGTCTAGGGGGTGCTAATTAGGTAAGATGGGGGTCTGGAGGTGGTTTATACTAGAGATAGTAAATACTAGTAGGATGGTGGTTTAGACGTGGTAAATAGATAGGTAGGATGGGGGCTGGAGATGGTAAATAGGTAGGGTTTATAGGGTAATTTAGATGGTAGATTGGGATAGGATAATCTAGATGGGATTTAGAGGTAATTGGGATTGTAATCTAGATGTGGTAATTGGGATTGTAATCTAGATGAATGGGGATGGGGTCTGGGTGCGGTAAATTGGTGGTAGGATCGTGGTCTAGAGGTGGTGCCTAGGATGGTGGTCTGGATGTGGTAAATTAGTAGGATCGTGGTCAAGAGGTGGTAAATAGGTACGATCGTGGTCTAGATGTGGTAATATGTAGGATAGTGGTCTAGATGTGGTACTATGTAGGATGGTGGTGGTCTAGAGGTGGTAATAGGTAGGATGGTGGTCTGGATGTGTAATAAATTGCTAGAATAGTGGTCTAGTGGTGGTAAATAGGTAGGATCGTGGTCTAGTGGTGATAAATAGGTATGCTAGTGGTCTAGAGGTGGTGATATGTAGGATGGTAGTCTACAGATGATAATAGGTAGGAAAGTGGTCTATATGTGGTAACAGGTAGGATGGTGGTCTAGATGTGGTGAATTGGTAGAATAGTGGTCTAGTGGTGGTAAATGTGTAGGATGGGGGTCTGGATGTGGTAAATTGATAGAATAGCGGTCGGTCTAGTGGTGGTAAATTAATAGGATCGTGGTCCAGAGGTGGTGAATAGGTATGATCGTGGTCTAGAGGTGATAATATGTAGGGTGGTGGTCTAGAGATGGAAATAGGTAGGATAGTGGTCTAGATGTGGTAATAGGTAGGATGGTGATCTGGATGTGGTAAATTGCTAGAATAGTGGTGGTAAATGGGTAGGATGGTGGTCTGGATGTGGTAAATAGGTAGGATGGTGGTCTGGATGTAGTAAATAGGTAGGATCGTGATTTAGAGGTGGTAATAGGTAGGATCGTGATCTAGAGAAGGTAATAAATAGGCAGGATGGTGGTCTGGATGTGGTAAATATGTAGGGTGGTTGTCTGGATGTGTTAGATAGGTAGGATGGGGGTCTAGATGTGGTAAATAGGTAGGATGGTGGTCTAGATGTAGTAAATAGGTAGGCTGGTGGTCTAGAGATGGTAAATAGGTAGGATGGTGGTCTGGATGTGATACATTTGTAGGATGGTTGATCTAAAGGTGACAATAGATAGGATGTTGGTAATATGTAGAAGTGGTCTGAATGTGGTAAATAGGTAGGGTGGTGGTCTAGAGGTGGTAGACATGTACGATGAAGATCTGAATGATATGCAGGCGTTTTATAGTGCGGTCTAGGAGTAGGAGCGATACAGAGGATGATGTGGAAATATTAAAGGGTTTGGTATAAAGGTGACACAAAGGTTTATGATATGAAGATGTATGGAGTGTGATATAAAGCACAGAGGTGATTTGTGGATGATAAAGAGTTAAATATGAAGATGACACGCAGGCGATATGTAGATGTAAAGGCTTTGACATCAAGTTGACACATAATTGATATGTAGATGTAAAGGGTCTGATATCAAGATGACACCAAAGGTGATGGTTAGCAGTATATGGTAATATTTGTTTGATGTAGATATGACACAGTGTGTATTTTGTTTTAGCTGTCACTGTCTATCACATGATGTTCACATGCGCCATGGCGAGTCTTTCTGTCATATTGGTGATTTGAGGTTGACGGGCGGTACTGGTGGGCCATACTTCTTCCCCTTCAACTTCATGTATCTCCCATCGTTATTTTACCTGCTCAATGTCAGTTCACCATGCGATTACCGCGTATTGTGAAGAAAGTGATCACTTGTAGCCTGATAAATGCTTTGACGCCTCGGTAATTCTATGTTCATGACAGTGCTTACAATAGATTGCTTTTGAAGGCGTTCTCTCTCTCTCTCTCTCTCTCTCTCTCTCTCTCTCTCTCTCTCTCTCTCTCTCTCTCTCTCTCTCTCTCTCTCTCTCTCTCTCTCTCTCTCTCTCTCACTCTCTCTCTCTCTCTCTCACTCTCTCTCTCTCTCTCTCACTCTCACTCCCTCCTTCCCTGACTCCTCTCTCTCTCTCTCACTCACTCCCACCTATTGTTAAAATCGATTATTTGATGTCTGTCTTAGTAATATTACATTCAGATTTTAACGTAGAGGTGAACATTTTTCCAAAATTGAGGTTCGGGTCACACTCGTGATACCAACCTTCACATTTGCGGCGGCGGCGCCCCCTCCCCCAACACACACACACACACACACACACACACAATGTACACGTATAACTACCGACAGAAAGAGGGAGATGGGTTTTTTTTTTCTACTTGTGTTTGGCATTACAACTAATTATATTACACAATAGATGTGTTCCGAATTGTATTTAGCCATATTTCCCAATAAATTTCCTTCGTTTCTGTCGTATTATGCAGCTGCTTCGTTTGGCCACAGGCGGAAGTATAAAACATGCATTTAAATAAATCGCTCTGCACCTATTAGTATGACAGCGTTATCCGAAACACGCACGTACACTACACGTATAGACAGAATATTATTATTATACTTGTACACATAGTAGGCCTACACTTGCACACACACGCACACACACACAGAGTTGAAAAGATATTATGAATACAGTAACCTGCCAGAGGATACATTATTCAATGTGAGGCTTGGTGCCCCGGGTTAAAGTCAATACCTCGACTGGATTGAACAGCATTCAGTGGAGATTACTGCTAACTACATCAACGGGTTTTAACATTCATGGCGAGGATAACGATTTATTGAATGAAACATTTTCTGTTCTTCTCTTTTGTATATTATATATATATATAGATGTAAAGCTGCCTTTCTCTAACTTTTAGCGCTATTAACTCCCACTGCACCCACGACCACCATATTTCACATGCAGGTTTCAAATAGTCTGTTTTAGGTTCTTAGCGAATGAACTATTGGATCAAATCAATACTTGAACTGATTGGGAAAAGATTGTTTGCCTGCGATTCAGGAAACTTTTTAGTGTTACTAGATCTACATTTCCAGTCATTACATAAACATATTTTTAAAAACCGCGTAACCTCAGTATTATGTACTGGTTAAATCTATTAATCGTATTTGACATCACCCGTACTCGATAAGGTGGTGTCTGAAACCCAGCTTTATTAAAATAAAGAGAAATCTTAATCCACATTTGTCTCCGGGCATGCTTGTAAATTTATCATTGTCTTTATTTCTGTTTCTTCAATTGCAGGTGGCATGCCAAGAATGGGCGGCCCTCCGATGTGAGAGTGGAAAGACTGAAACCATTTCATTCTTCGTCGCAGCACCATAGTCATCGTCATCATCGTTGTCATCTTCTTCATTGTCATCATCATCACCCTCATCATAGTGTTTCGTCATTGTATTTGTCCCGGCTGTCCATTCCTGTCGGTTTTGATTTTCATTTCACTCAGTGGTTGCACTCACTTTGTTGTTTTTTTAAAGTTTTTAAACATTTGAACGAAGAAGTTTTGAGTGTAGGGCTTTTTTTTAATGTTAATATTCAATATGAAACATATTATTATTGTGTTCATTTAATGTATCAGTATCAACCATCGTCTTCGACTCAATGAAAATAAAAAACAAGCAAAAAAAATGTATGAATGAGTTTTACCTGTGTGAACAAACACATTCATTTTAACTATAAAAGGGAGAACAAGTTGATATGATTGTTCGATTGTGTGTTGTTTTTGGGTTGTTTGTTGTGGGGTGTTTTTTTTGGGGGGTGGGGGTATTCTGCAATGGAAAGAATTTCACTCGTTCATTTGTTCCATTTATGTGTATGTAAATTCATATTTTGTTTGTTCTCAAGTATGGTAAACTTAGCTCTTCTATGTTGAAGAGTAGGTATGTGTGATTGAGTTGAGTTAAGTGAGGGGAAAGATGGACAGAATAATTTCTTGTCATTGAAAGTGTGCTTGTAATTGTAGTAACTGTACAGATGATATGAATAAAGACAGTTTTTAAATTGATAAGTTCGTTTTTAATTCTTCTCTAGTGCGTGGATGATGAAAATTAAATATGATTGCATTTCGTGTTGTTTTGAAAGTTGTTTCCTGCATAATGTCACATTTCATTCTGAATTATATAATCTGTATGTTTTTTTCTCGATCTTTACCCATTTGTTGTCTCTCTCTCTCTCTCTCTCTCTCTCTCTCTCTCTCTCTCTCTCTCTCTCTCTCTCTCTCTCTCTCTCTCTCTCTCTCTCTCTCTCTCTCTCTCTCTCTCTCTCTCTCTCTCTCTCTCTCTCTCTCTCTCTCTCTCTCTCTCTCTCTCTCTCTCTCTCTCTCTCTCTCTCTCTCTCTCTCTCTCTCTCTCTCTCTCTCTCCCTCTCACACTCTTACAGCTTACTCTCTTTCCCCTGAAATCACTGGATTTGGTGGATGGGGAAAATTTCAATCCAGCATCTCTCGGAGAAGAGAGAGAGAGACATATGCATAAGGTAGTCCACAAATAAGTCCCACCTCTCAACCAAAAGCTCCTAGGCTCGAGCCCAACAGGTTCAAACATTTTCTTTTAACCCCCTTCCTTGGTCTAGGTAGATGGACCTGGTCCCATAGGAGAAAAGTTCTTTCAAAGTCATTTTGGCCCGGTAGAGCCGGAGCTTATCCTTGTGTCTATAGCATGAAGCGGAACAGGTGAAAATAATCACCTGGACAGGGCGCTAGTTAACAGGTTTTTACCCTCAAGCTAGTGCCTGTACCCATTTGCACTTCTGTCAAATGGGGAAAATGCGTGTTAAGTGTCTTTCTCAAGGAACACGTCGGACTTGGCTTTTTCTAGGATTTAAACCCGAGAACTCATGATCTCAAGTCTGGCAGTCTAGCCACCGACGCCATCGCAGACTGATGCTGAAAAGGAGGTCCCGTGTGCCGATCAGAACGCTCTGTGTACGTTGTAAAGATCCCTTGGCTGTTTACACGTGCTTAACACGGCAGTCCGGGAAAAATAAAAACTAAATCTGCCAAAAACCCCAAGACCACCTTAATGATTTTGGATGTGGATAAATCAAATCAAACCAAACATAAGTTGGGCAGTGAAATTTGTCAAATTGTGATCTGTGTTCTCTGCAAACTAAAATAGTTGGCGGATGCTGCAGGCTGGTTACATTTCTTTACTTTCAATCCTTTACATACGTATGCTTCATTTCCATGTTACTGTTAGTGTTAGTGTTTCTTCTCAATTTACCTTGGCCATAAGTCTCGCGGCATAAGGTGGATGGAGGAAATTTCATTGAAACAAGTAGCAAACTCTCCATAATAATTTTCATCAGCAAAGCCGACAAGGAGTCTATCATGTATTTGAAATTCAGGTGACACGATATTAATACACGTTGGTACATTGTTGAAAGTATAGTGATAGTTATGATGAGTGAGTGATTGAGTTCACCTCATGCTCATATTCATAACTAAGTAGTGTAAGCTGGGATCTCAGGGTGGTAAGATGAATAAGCAAAAGGACAACATCAAAAATATGATGGTGCCATACTCAGTGTTGAGCATGGGGTAATCAGGAGTGTAAGTCAGTAAGTCAAAATAAAGTTCCTTTAAGGCAGTTCCAGCCCATAGAGCCGGAGCTTATCCCGGTTCCTGTAGTGTGAAGTGGGTTATGGGGTGATTGTAATCACATCACTCTTGGACAGGACCCTAGTCTTGACGCATATTTTTTTACTCCCAAAGCTAGTGCTTGTACCCATTTGCACCTGGGTCGAGTGGGGGGATGCATGTTAGGTGTCTTTCACAGGGAAGACATTGTCTGATCTAGCTTTGCTAGGGGTTGAACCCGAAACCTCATAATGCCAAGTCCGGTAGCCTAACTACTCAGCCACTGATGGCACATAACCAGGAGAAATGTCCTGATTTTTCTGATCAATATAGTATAATTACTAGGAAACTTTCAAAGCTGCCCTGGGAAAAGATTATACATTTCAGATTTTTGAAGAGAAACTTTTTTTTTTTACTATTGCACACTATTTTTAGTGAACAGAAGCCTGGCTGACTGTCGATGCCAGTCAATGAGTCGAGATAAGCAACGATGTTGGTGGCGCGTTTGGTAAAAACTCTTATTTTCCCCTTTCAATTTCAGTTTCATTGGCTTTTACGTATTATACATGTACTCTTTCGCGTCGTTCTTTCTTCATCTTGTTGTGTCCTTTTAATTCATCCTGAGACCCCCGCTTTTGGTGTAAGTGGTAAATTCCAATCAAAATATAAAAAAACATGAAACTGAAAGTATCGATGTTGACAGTGACATCTCAATATTTGGTGGATGCTGTTTGTAAATATAAAAAAATCATCCTTAATCACATGAGGTCGAAAGAGCAATATCTTATTTTTTACCATTGCATTGAAATTCACCCCATTCATCATGATCTACGATGGGCTCACTTTCATTACTGCAAGGTGACTTACTTATAAGTTATAAAGAAACAAGATGAAAGTCGTGTAAAAGAGTGAAAGGAAAGAAGAACATACCAGTAGCATTCGTCAAATACATGCAAAAGAGCAATACTTTTTCTTTCAATTATCATTACAATTTTTTTTAGTTCCCTTAACAATACATTACGCTCATTGAGTTAGTAATGATTGATGACTGTCACTAGTGTCACTAGTGTCACTGTCACACAAACTTACAAGAAGTACATGTACAAGCTTTATCTTGTCACTGAATCCATGAAAACTATGTAACGAGTGTAACGTTGATTCATCAGCAAATTTTGATTTAAATACCATTATATTTATATTTAATTTACTAGTAGTAGTACATGTACTACTACTACTAACTAGTACTACCAGTGTAACTGGTGTAACCCCCGGTATTGGCCAACCTATAATTTTTTTTAAACTGAATTCGTGTTTAAGTTTAATCTTTTATGCGCCCTTGGGTTGAATAATAAATGTCCATATACCATTACCAGTTACCATCATCCTATTGCTCGTATAATTATATCCTAGAAAACTTTGTATTATAACTTTGGCATGTGGCTTAAAAACCCCTATATACTTATACTTTTTCGAAGGAAACCCAAACCTTGGTTTTGTGTCGAATGACACCCACACCCACACACACACGTACCCACATTTTTTGTTTTGTTTTGCAGTGTGTAATTAGTGTAAAACATGAAGTAAGAGTAAGACTGGTCGAGCATTTTTCTGCTTGTTGACAAACCATCATTAATAATAATATTATTAATATTGTGACCAAGGCCTCGACTAGACGGACTTGTTTTCTTTTCTTCATCTGACCGAGCATTATCTCCCATTTAAGATGTCATTGTCAAATCCGCCTCCTCTGTATTATATTATTATCCTGGGCAAGGCGATGAAAAAGATGCATATCCTTTTTCAGGTGTCTATCCCCCAGACCAGGCAGGTTATCCACCATCCCAACAAGGCTATCCACCACCCCAGGCAGGCTATTCATCACCCCAAAAAGCATATCCTGTATCCACCACCCCAAGAAGACTATCCACCCCAACAACAGGGATATCCTCCTCACGGTCACCCCCATCACAGCCGGGCCCCGGAGCACAACACGAGGGCTGATACTCTGACAGCAGCAAATGGATATATCCACATAACGCAAAAATTGACCTTTTGACCCTGTCTTTTCCGCACTGTCGTCTTCTTATCTGTACTTTCAACTCAAACCAACACCATCACGTGCTCAATGACCTAAAATCCCAGTAACAATATCAATAATATCTCCGAAAAGATCGATTTCAATACTTTCATTGCATGCATTGCAACAAGTTCATAGTTCTCAATTTTCTCAAAACTACAAAAAGTGGTCCATTTGTTGCTGTCAACCCTCGTAACAATAGAGCAGTAGTAGTAGTCGCGCAACCCCCTGTAATCGTTGTCCAGGCGTTTCTTCAGGCAATGCCAATACCAATACCAGTGCGTACTAGGTGTCCTCACTGCCGGGCTAACGTAATCTTTAGTCAGTGCTACTCATTATGAGAATGGAACATTATCATGTGTGATCTACGTCTTCTATTTCTATTGGATTTGATTTGGGATGTTGTCTAGTTCTATTCTGTGTGGAAATATGTCAGTATTGTCAGGATGTTATTCAAGTTATTGTTAGTTATCCATACCTGTCCAAATTGTCACCAGCATATTTATTAATATTACTCGCTGGAGGCGCATGTAAACTGATCAATGGCCAAGTGCATCTCACTACATAATTCGACTCATGTAATGTATTGTCTGTGCATATGGCAATACAAACATTTAAATGAAATTTAATTATATATATATATATATATATATATATATATATATATATATATATATATATATATATATATATATATATATATATTATTATATATTTGTGAACTTTACGACATTGCGTTTTCATCCAGTCAGAATAGGCTCTCAATCTCAAACCGCTGAACATATAATGCTCAAATTTTAACAACACTTTTGTGTATTTCCTCTGCATGTTTTAGGCATATTTTAAATTTGAAAAACATTTTCTTTCTTTAAACGATATTTTACAAAGTCCATTTGCGATTGCCGTCGAACCCCGCACTTTTCGACAACCCACAAAGCCCACGAAAGTTCGACGGTCGGCCGCTGTTGACCCTTCCATGCCCATTATGCGTTGAACAAATAATGCTCAAATTCTAACCTAGATCTAGCTTAACTCTTTTTTCTTTTTTTCCCAGCAGGTCAATCTCTATATCTCTTAGTTAGCGTACATTAAAATTAAAGAGTGTGTCCGACTATACAACTCCTTCCTCTTGGATCTAGCTCTACATCTAGATCTAAAATCTAGATCTACTAAATAAATTTTTTAGCCGCGGTTGGGTTCGGATTAGAATAATAACTTGCTCATAGAGTGCGATGTCAGCTTTGTTATGCCTGATCGTCATATTTTAATAACAACCTGCTCATTGGGCAGGATTTCAGCAAATTTTAACAACACTTTTGTATACTACCTGTGCATGTTTTAGGCATATTTTTTTATTTTAAAACTTTTAAACGATATTTTACACAATGCATTTGCAATTACCGCCGAACCCTACTTTTCGGCAACCCACAAAGCCCGCGAAAATTCGACCGCATTTGACCCACCCATGCCCATTGTTCCCAGTCCACCGCTGAACAGATACTGCTCAAATTTTAACCTCTTTTTTCTTTTTTTCCCCAGCAGGTCAGTCTCTAGATCGCTTAGTTAAGGTGTGCCCGACTATGGAAATCCTCCATCTTAGATCTAGAATCTAGATCTAGAAACAGATCTAGAGCTACTCTAGATCTACTAAGTCTTTGTTGGCCGAGTTTGGGTTCGGATAAGAATACATGTAATAAACTGCTCATTGAATGGGGTGTCATCTTTTTTATGCCTACATCGTCATATTTTAATAACAACCTGCTCATTGAACGGAATTGCAGCTTGTATTATATATTCTCCTTGTTCTCCCCCCGCAAATTATTCAGGGGTTGATGTACAGTCAGTGAACCTGCACTTTTGCGGGATACAAACTATAAATCCATCTTTTTACATACATACACACGCGCATACCACACACGCACACGCACACACACCCACACACACACACTCGTACAGAAGTATCAAATATTTAATAAAAACTCTTCGTCCATGATAAGCTCGGGCGCTTGGCGGGTGGTGCTGGTGGTAAGACTATTTAAATTAAAGAAATTTTCTTTCCTTCTTTCACTTATGTTTCATCATGCATTTTCCTCTAAATTCAGCCTGGGATCACCGCAATGGTGGACGGGGTAAATTTCAATGAAATAAATGATCGATAGCATAAGGCTGATGTCATCCATGGCGATGTTGCTCTGCTTGTCGACGAAGAGGCCCAGGCATACTAATGATATCGAAATCGACAACACTGAATCACAACCGTTGAATGAAGCATTTTGTTTAGTTTGGTTCTTTCGTTTTCTTTTTCGTGTGCAAATTATTGTTGTTGTTGTTGTTGATGATGATAAGAACACGAACATCTACCCTTGGCTTATAACTTATATAAAAATAAGTTGTCAATTGTCAATGAAACAATGCAAACATTCATTTATTTAAAAAGTATGTCATCATTATAAAGGCCACAAGGCACAGGCTATTTACAGAAGAACAAGAAAATGAGCCTGATCGTTTGAGAAATATAGACGCTAGATTTGATCGCATTTTGGCTTGTTTGTATTTCATTTATATTATTAAATAGTAAGTAATTAATACATTATAATTTATAATACTAGATGTATTAGTAATTAGCTGTGGGCCACCTATGTTGCCCGGGTTAACCGATTATTTTCTAAATTAAATTTTTGTTTAATCTATTCTGCACCCTTGGGTGAGAGTGGGATAATAAAGACTAACATTAGATTCCTCTTATATTTCCAACATAAAACATTTTGCGTTCTAACTTTAGCATTTGGCTTTAAAGATCCTTTTACTTTTAACAAATTGAGAAGGAAAATCAAGCCCTGCTTTTATAAATATTATAAGGTACAAATCGAAGAAGAACAATGCCATATATCTATGTACAAATACAAATCGAAGATAATTGAGGATATTGAAATTGAAGCATTTTACTTAAGGCTAGGCGCACACAGGGCAACTTTAGTTGCGCAACTGTTTAGTTGCCGAAGTGTAAACAATGAAATAAAGAAGCACCGCGCGCACAGGCAACTCCAGTTTCTGGCGACTTAAAAGTTTGTGTTTTTGCCACAACTTGCCGGGCGACTAAACAGTTGCGCAACTAAAGTTGCCCTGTGCGCGCCTAGCCTTAGGTTGATAAGAACATGAGAAATGAGAGCCAACATCCCTTGGCTTTTTAAAACAAATCGTAAGTTGTCAGTGAAACAAATGCAAACATCAGCAAAAATAGTTCATCATTCTAAAGGTCAAAAAGGCACACGTCTAAAGTCCATTTGTTGTAACCTTTACAGAAAATTTAAACGTAATCGATTGAAAAGTAAGAAGACATTAGGTCGGATAATATGTTGGGTTTGTTTGCATCTATCGATTATATTATTATAATAAACAAGCATGTCACACCCCGAGTGATACCAAGTACCATTATTAGTTCGGGTCAGTATTTGATACTGAGGTTACACACCTAGGCTTGGACGGTACTACCTTTTTCGTTATAAAACATGTTCAAAATGGCGGCTACGGTTTGTTTCTTTCTTTCTTTAAAATTTACCCAGTCCACCATTGCGGTGATCTCAGGGTGAATTAAGAGGAAACAGCAAGATGAAAAATAACTGAATGAAGGAAATGAGCCGGAAGACCTACCAGTAGCACCTGCCAACCCAAGTGTGTAGTTAAGACAATATAATTCTGAGCTGACCAATAACAAAAAGAAAAAGAAACTGACACTTACACTTACATACTATGTATATCGTACTCAATCTGCTGGCACAACTAACATGAAGAGATATGTACATATGTTACATGTATGTAATCATTTTTTTTGCTTTGAACTTTAAACTTTGATGAAAGGCAAGGTGTATCCACTAACCATGTCACTTGTGTCATAAGGAATTATTTCAACAGAAACTAAAGGTGAAAAGGAAGGTACGCAGGAGACCTTGAAGAAGCACCTTTGTAAAACATTTGCGCAGAGACAAATGATACAAACGCGCACACACACACACACACACACACACACACAAAGCCAACCAGAAGAGGCAGTCAAACATTTGGTGGAAGATCTCTCCTGGAGGGGAACACAATGTAATGTATGTCATTTTTAATCCACAACACATTATACCAGTTGATATATATTTGGAGACTATAAAAAATGAGACAAAGGTCAATAAGTCTAAGCTTTAGTTGAAATGTGTTCATACTTCATTGATTCATGAAGATTAATAAGTCTATAAGATCGCATTTATTATAATCTTGTAGGAAGGGTGTGTCAGCTTTTGATTTTGATAAATAACAAATAGTGCAACATGGTGTCATTGGAGACTACGTTGTCCATCGTATGTAGTGAACTCAATGTGCTTCAAGGGGAGAAGGCAAAGCAGCAGAGATGTGAAAGATTTCAGAAAGAAAGAGAGCGACCAGTAACACTCGCCTGTAATAGAAAAGGATCCATTCAATGTCTGTATTATGAAAGAAAAAGTGTATTTCTGAAAACTTACCTAAAAAACAACTTCAGGATCGTGTACAATATTTTACACAACAATTTTGGTCTAAAGAACAGCTGTAGTGGTAACTCTAAGATTAAGTCAGTGGGGATAATGTTTTTTTTTATTGCTTTTTGAAATACCAAACAGCATGTTTGTCCTCAACAAGACTGATAATGACACAGAGAACAGTCATGGACTTACAAAATGCAAGATGAGAATAAAAAATAGCAAAGTACATGTAGTATAGAAGATGAAAACAACAACAAAAAAAGTTTCATTTTTTTATTTTATGCAACTAAGGTGAATGAACATTCTGTTCAAAGACGGAGAAACAATGACATTTTCAATAATTAAACGTCACTTCTGGTAGAAAACTTTCTTAAATGACAACGATCTTGGAATCATTTTAGAACTTTCAAGCAAAATAAAGTTACTTTTACTTAGTGGCCTGGCCACAGAGCCTTTGGCTTGAATGTTTTTATTTGATTTGATTTGATTTGATTTACCCACATCCACAACTAAAGGCAGGGATATCGGGGGTTTTGGTAGGGTTTTAATTTTAGCTGGACTGCCCTGTCAACAGCCAAGAGTGTTGAAATCTGCACACGGGACCTCCTTTTTATCGTCCGCCTCCGATGGGACTAGGTGTCCATCCACCTACCTGGAACAAGGGGGTAGATTTTGCTCAGAAAAAGGTCAAATGTTGGCGGGGCTCGAACCTAGTACATTTTGCTTGAGAGACCGACACCTTGCCTCTAGACTGCCGAGTCCCACGAGCCTTTGGCTATCAAAGACGATCAACTCAAATTATAATATAATAGATTATTCTGAGTTGGTCGTTCTTTGTACGTCAATAAAGGCTCTGTTCCCAGTGCTGTAGCCTACTCGCGTGTTATGAATATAATTATGAGGTAAGTGTTTTACAATAGACATACAGTAGTAAAGTCTAGTGAATTTGCTGGTCTAGCGGTAAACAGTTTAAGACCATGAGATTGTGGGATATCACCATATAAAGGTTCGATAGGGCCTGATAGCCATCTCCTTGGGAAACACTCAACACATTCGCCCCCACTGTGGCTTGATTAAATTGACTTAAAATTTAAAACTTAAAACCTTAGTCTTTCACCACTAAGGTGTGACAGAAGTTCTCTTTATCTCTGATATAATCAAATAAATTTCCACATCCTTCGATCCTGTGCAATGTCTGAAAGATTGTTCAGGCCTTAGTGCTAAATCATAGATAGAAGTTCAGGCTCATCTTCTTCAAGTCTGAATTTAGCGTATCCGGTAGATTGTTACAGGCCGTCTCCTAGTTTAAAACAAACATATTTTATTGTGCTTTCGGAATAGAATGGCACCGCTTTGTTTGCAGGTATTTGGGGGTCTCTGCATAGGATGTGGCTATACTATAAAATAGCCTCAAACTAGCGTCCAGGAATTGCAAGATATTTGTCTTTCTTTGCACTTAATACTGTACAGTGATGTGTTTGAATTGATAATTATTAGTACGGGATATCTTATTCCTAAGACTACTAAGAAGAGTGTCTTTCAGTTGTTTCCCGCGAAAAGAATCTAACTTTTTTTCTTCTGTTTTTGTTAAAGCCCATATTCCGAAATTATAAAGAGAACAGATTTTTTACTAAAGAATTCTACAATTTCAGTTGCAAATAGGTACCAGTTATAGTAATAGCAGGGATGTACTACCGACTTTTGTCCTGATCAGAAAGTAAGATACATTATTAAGTATGATCATCGTTCAAATTAATATCAGAGACACCGGGATGTGCTCCAGCCCTTTAGTCGATAAGGTCCCGGAGGAATAATATCTTATTACTAACACTACAACATACTATTTACACATTAGCTGATCAATGTTTGATGTCATTGTCACTTTCTCGGGCCCGCTCTCCGTGGTTTGCGACTACTGTCATTGCTACAGCTCTCATCTCATCCCTATCTTTTCGCTGTCTTCTTTTCTTGTTCATAATTAATACTACATAGTACATGGCATGACGTGAACGTTCTTAATTAATGAAATTATATTTAATTATGAATTATCACTCATACATCGGAAGGTAGCATGGGAACAGATAAAGAAAGAAATGAATTATCAACGGAATTTTTTGCTAAGAATAGCTGCTATATGTATTAAAAGACATGATTAAATCTTTCTTTCTTTTTTTATCAGTTCCCCCTCCCTGGGCACAACTAGCGCACAGTAAACTTTAAACTCATTTGATAATAATATAAAAAGATGAATATAGTTTTACATTATTATAAATCTAATTCAAAATTTATAATCAAACCAAGTGAGAATTTTGTAAACAAAGCAACATGAACATGATAGGCTTATTCATACGTATCAATTTACCATATTGACCTAGATCTGTATTCTAAAGTCTAGGCCTAGGATATTAAAAGTGATGAATGATTCTTATTTATTGTTGAATGTAAGGTTGAAATTGCAGCCATGAACGGTTTCTTGTGGGAATATTACTTCTAGATTCTCTAAGTCCCTAACAAATTGTCCAGAATTATCTACAAATCTAGAATCTAGAATCTAGATCTAGCTCTATCTATAAATATTTATCTAGAATCTAGATCTAGCTCTAGTCACCAAGTTCTTAATTTTTTGTCGAGAACGGAAGGCAGAAGTGCCGTCAAAAGGTCAATTTGACGTCATCGCTTTCTTTCTTTCTTTATCAGTTCCCATTCTACCTTTTGGTGTACATTGTATTGGGTTCAGATGCCCGAGATGATCTTTCTCCAGGATGCCCTGTCCTGGCTTTTTCTGTTTCCCTTCCAACAATGTTAAATTTCTATTCTTCAATGCCTCTTTTATATCTTCTTCTCATTTCTCCGAGGTCTGTCTTTTGGTCTTTTACCTTGGACTTTTGCAATGTATACTGATTTAGCTATTCTATTGTCATTCATTCTATTTACATACCCAAACCATCTCAATTGATATATTTCTATCTAAATTTTTATAACATCTGCTTTGGTTTGATCTCTTATTGTTGTGTTTTTTATTTTGTCTCTTTTAGTTTTCCCTACTAGGCTACTCTCCTTAGATATTTCCTTTCAGTTGCCTGTATTCTATTGTATTCTCTACTGTCTAATGTACATATTTCACTGCCATAGAGGAGGGAAGGACAATAAAGTGTGTTGTATACTGCCATTTTGGTTTTTGTTGACAATTTTTTGTTTACCTACAAATGCTTTTCCTAGATGTTTATATATTGCACTTGCCTTTTGGATTCTTTGACCGATTTCTTCTCTTAGTTTTCCCTCAGAGTTAATCATTACTCCTAGGTAATTGCAGCTGTGAACTTGTTCTAAATTCTCCTGCCCAATTTAAGATTTTGTGTTTTAGCTTCTCTGGTTACTAGCATTGTTTTAGTTTTCTTTGCATTTACTCTAATTCCTCTTTTATTTAGTTCATTGTTAATTAATGTTGATATTCGACTGATTTTCCAAACAGAACTAAATCATCGGCAAATGAAAGCATTGATATATTTACTGGTTTGAGCTTCCACATACCTACATTCATTTTCTTCATTTTTTGAGGATGCCTTTACAACTGAATCCATAAATGTGATAAACAAAAGAGGACTCAGGGTGCAACCCTGTCTTACCCCTATATCTACATCAAATTCTGCAGATATGTTTCCAGCTACTCTCACTGTATATGTTGGTTTATTGTAAAAACCTTTAATGGCTTCTATTATATTTTTCTCTACATTGTGTTCTTTTAAGGAATGCCATAGTTTGTCCCTCCTCACAGTGTCAAATGCCTTTTCTAGATCTATAAAACACAGGTGCAAGTCAATGTTTCTCTTAAGGATTTTTTTAGTATTTTAGTATTTGTCTAATTGTAAATATGTGGTCTTGAAAACTTTTTCCTGGTCTAAATCCACTCTGATGTTCTTCAATCTGATCCTCTACTCTTTTCCTTAGTCTCATTTCCAGTATCCTGGCATACACTTTTCCTGGTACGCTAAGTAGTGATATCCCTCTATAGTTTGAGCATTCCATAGTTGATCCTCTCTTATGTATTGGTACTACCATTCCCTTTTTCCAGTCGCCTCGCACCTGTTTGGACTTCCATGCTTGTTGGCATTTTGCATGTAGTAGTTTGTCTGCCTCTTTCCCTTGGTTTTTAACCATTTCTGGATAAACTTGATCTGCTCCTGAGACTTTTCCTAATTTCACTTTTCTTATAGCTGTTTGGATTTGTTCCATTGATATATCTACACCTTCAACTGTCTCCTCTGGATTACTTGTTACTCTTAATGATTGATCTGTACTCCTTGTTTCATATGTTCTGGAGGGATTATGTAATTGTTGAAAATACTTTCTCCACGCTTTCATGACTTGGCTGTCTTCTTTCATTATTTCTCCTTTGGCATTCTTAATTCGTCGTATTGGGCAGGCTTTGGTCTTTCTCATGCTCTCCATTGCCCCACAGAACAGCTTTTTTATTTCTTTGATAGCTTTCTTGAAGTCTTTGTCCAAACTCTTCCCATTGTTCCTGTTTTGCTTTCCTAACTTCCTCTTTGGCGATAGTTCTTTTATTCACATAATCTATCCTATCCTCTGGTCTCTTTGTTTGTAAGTATTTCTTCCAGGCATCCTTCTTTTCTTTGATCTTAGTTTGACATTCTCATTCCCCGATGCTGTTCTTTTCCTATCTCCTTTAATTTGTTTCCTACCACAGACCTCTTCAGTACAACTGAGGAGTGTTTCTTTATACATCTGCCACTTTACTTCTATTGTGCTATCATTCAGATCCATCTGCCTTTCACTGATATTAAATCTTTTTATCCTAGATTGGTATATCTGTTTTACTACTGGTTTACTAATTCCTCTATTTTGAGTTTAGTAGCTTTCTTCTCTTTCCTTTTCTGTTTGTTTTCTTCAGTCAGTAATCTCATTTTGGCAATCACTAAGTGATGATCACTAAATATTTCTGCTCCTCTGTTTACTCTTGCATCAATGTACTGTAAAAGGGAGCTGCTAACTATTATGTAAAGGCGAAATATGACAATAAGTGACAACTCCACTAATAAAGACAGTTGGGTCCCTCTGGCAGTTCACACCCCTGTACTCATCTATGGTAGCGTACTCAATAGTAGGCATCTTTGCACTCACATTTTTTCTTCCCTACGTTCATCATTTACCGGAAGCAACTTTGCACACGGTTTCTTACCATTACGGAATAGACCATATTTTATCACCAAGGAGAAAATACTTAAGACTTCGATAACTTGGAAAGCATCAGCTAGTGCTAACTGGCATTTTTTGAAATTTCAAATAAGTTGTTTACTCTCTTCCCTTATTGCATCGATAAATTTGTAATGTATATACATTTCGCACATTCAGCGTAAATTTTTGCCTTGATTGATACTTCCTTTCATTCATTCTCTATCATTTCTTTTTTCTAGACCCAGTGAGATATAGATCTAGTCTTATATTTATCCTATTTTTCGTTCTTGTTTCCCATACTCACACGTCTCTCTCTCCCTTTCTTTCTTCCCTGTCTTTTTCTTCCCTTTCTTTCTTCTCTCTCTTCTCTTTTTCTCTTCTTTCTTTCTTCTCTCTCTCTCTCTCTCTCTCTCTCTCTCTCTCTCTCTCTCTCTCTCTCTCTCTCTCTCTCTCTCTCTCTCTCTCTCTCTCTCTCTCTCTCTCTCTCTCTCTCTCTCTCTCTCTCTCTCTCTCTCTCTTCTCACTCCTTTTCACCTTTTACTTACTTATTTTCATTTTTTTTTTCATTCTAGATCTGAACCTTCCATTCTCGCTCATTCTTCCCACCCCCCTCTGCTACGTTTCTTATCATCACTGTCTTTTTCTTTCTTTCTTTCTCCTTTATGTTTTTCTTCTGACATCACATTGTATGATGCCTGAGGTAGTACTTAGATCTAGATTCTAGATATTTCTCGTTTGTTGTCTGACGAAGGGTTATACCGAAACGTCACGTGTTTGTTCTGGCTTTATTAGTGGAGTTGTCACTTATTGTCATATTTCGCCTTTGACTTCACTCCACTGTGGCTCCTTCGTAACTATTATGTAGTCTATCATTGACTTTTCACACCTGTCTTCATTTACTCTTGTATATTTGTGGATATCTTTATGAGGAAAAACGGTGTTCGCTATTTTCATGTTATTCTTTAGGCAAAAATATATAAGTCTCTCTCCGTTTGGAGAAGTTGTTGTCTCTCCTTCTTTACCTCTTACTCCTCCTGACGTTTCTACATTGTTGCCTAATCTAGCGTTTAAATCTCCTAAAAGCATTAGTCCCTGTTTTGGTTTAAGATTCTCTGCAGCTATTTGTATATCGTTTTCGAAGATATCTTTTTCTTCTTTAGTTGCGTCTTCGTTTGGTCCATAAGCTATTAATAATTTAATTTTTCTTCCTTTTGGTTTAATATTTACCTCTAATAGCCGTGGGCTTATAAATTTCCAACTTTCTAGTAGCTTTTCGTGCCTTTTATGCATTATGAGGCCTACTCCTGCTCTAGCTCTATCTTTGACATCTACTCCTGAGAAGATTGAAATATGATTTGGTCCTACATTTTCTATTCCTTGTCCTTTTATCTTTGTTTCTGTAATGGCCAACATATATACTGAGAATTTTTTCCATTTTTTCAACTAATTCTTATTCTTTTCCATATATTGCCCTAACGTTCCATGTTCCAAAAAATCACAGTCCGTATTCGTTTCAAGTTCATCTTCGAAAGATCAAGCCAGTTGTATTATATTTATTTCTCTGAATCTGTTTGGTTTTGGATAAGCAGGGGATTAGCCCACTATACCCTAGGTAGATGGTGGGACCGCCACCTTGAGGCCCCCTACCAGGCCTTATTATTTTCTGTCAGGGTTAATTCCCTAAGCCTTTGGTCATTCAAGACCAGCCTGCAAGGCAGCAGGTTGTTAGTTTATGTTAGGATTTAAATCCCTTAGCCTTTGATCAACCAAGACCGGCATACAAGGCGGCAGGTTGTTTTCTTTTAGGGTTAAGTCCCTTAGCCTTTGGTCGACCAAGACCCGCCTGCAAGGCAGCAGGAGGGCGGGATCATCTATTCCCCGTACAGGTGCTTACCTGTGCACTGCCCGACGACGTCACCGCACTAGGTTAAAAATATTTTGGATCAAACGAAGTGCGTTCATTATATCGAATAAAAAGATGATTAAACCAATCGAAGAAGGGTGTTTCATTTAATGACATTTCTGCACTGCTTTTCCTTGACTTCATTTGACGGCGTGCTTTTATCGCGGAATAATGCACGAGGGCAGCCAAGCTTATTGAATTGGAAGGGGTTTAATAAACATTAATAAACATTCATAAAAAAAAACGAATTGTTATTGCTCTTTTGCTGTGATTAATATTTAGAATGTTAAAATATTGTATTTGCGATATGAAACATTAGTACATTTCAGAAGGCTTAGATGTATATAAAAGGTGGAGTCCATGGTAGGATTATTACAACTGAAAGCGGAGTCATACAGTGGAAAAGGTAGAAAGACCCTGGCTTATATTATTTAGATCTACAATGTATATGCTACTAAATCGAGCAGCAAACTATGAGAGCAATTTAATTATCATTATCAATAACCGATTTTCTTTTCATTAAAAGATTGATTGGTGGAAAAGAGACAAAAAGTAGGGAATTTATTTTTTTAATCTGAAGCCATTGTGAATGTAAGAAACAAAACAAACATCATCAGCGTCAGCACACATTTGACCAAAGGCATAGATAGCTAAGCCTTCGCCTGAAAAACGTGACTGCCCCAGGCCTAGAGAAACCTGACAACGCAAGCCATCTCTCTTCTTTTGCCTTTTGCCCCCAGGGCCGGGCGTCTGCTTGCTTGTCCGGGAAAAGGAGACGAGGCAAAGCGTTCTGGTTGGGAAGGTTGGAGGGGGGGGGCGAGTAGAGGCTTTTACGTGTATGGCCCCAAGGTACAGGAGAATTTAACACAGACAGACATAGAACCATAACACGAACATGCCTAGAAGGCTAACCCTGCGCTATAAGCGAAGCTCGAACTACGTGTACTTCTCTTTGCTTGCCTAGTCACTGAATTCGAAACGCAGAGGCCCGTGGCGCTGCGCATGCGCACATAAATATCCCCGGCCCCAGGGCATGTTGGGATATATTTACGTTCTGGCCCTGCTGGGATTCTCTTGCCCACGTCCCTGAGTGGCCCAAGGCATTTTGTACCCAGGGACGCCAGGCAGATGATGGGGTTGGGTTTTGCCAATGGCGGCTTGACTTTAATCAGGCGAAAGGCCCTAGGCTGGAGAGTGGAGATTGATTGGAATGAATGTGAATGTGAAATGTCTGAGTCAGAGAGAGAGAGAGAGAGAGAGAGAGAGAGAGAGAGAGAGAGAGAGAGAGAGAGAGAGAGAGAGAGAGAGAGAGAGAGAGAGAGAGAGAGAGAGAGAGAGAGAGAGAGAGAGAGAGAGAGAGAGAGAGAGAGAGAGAGAGAGAGAGAGAGAGAGAGAGAGAGAGAGAGAGAGAGAGAGAGAGAGAGAGAGAGAGAGAGAGAGAGAGACAATATAGACCTTAGATCGCGGTCTCTTAGTCTAATGCTTCAGTCTTGCCGTGTCAACTAAGATGTCTGCTCTAAATGAATTTGAGACAAATGTCTGCTTTATTTTGTTCTTTTGTTGTGGGTGGTTCAGGTAGATTTGGGCTTTTTACTAGAGCAGGTCTGGTTTATCTGCCAGTATTAATATATTTTTGCACCATAGAAACTATCATGATGTGATGCAGAACTAGGTTGTTGTTTTTTTCTTTACATTCATTGCAAATTTGTAATAATTCCCATGGGGAGAAAACTTGGTTCGTCAAGGCAATAGATTATGCCCTGGGGAGTTATCTATTTCAATTTCAGCTCCAAATTAAGCAGGGACATTTGGAGAACAAAGAATAATAAGAAATCCACACACCGGAAGGTAGAATTGGAACTGATAAAGAAAGAAAGAAAAAAGAATAATAAGCCGTTCTCGAAAAAGTGAAAAAAAGGGCACAAAATCAGAAACTGATTCAACACAACATGCACTTTACTGGCTGCTATTTCCATGAACATTTAACGATGACGTACAGAGAGAAAATAATTTTTGTGCCAGCAGCCCTATGTCGTAATGTCAAGGAAATTTGCACAATGCTAGTTATTTGTTCTACAGCTTTGCTCCAAATTTGTAAAGACACCTGCGTTGGTGCCTCAAACTCATATATCAAGATGTCAATGAAAAAGCGGCTAGATCAGACTGTCAAACAAGCTACAATATTGACCCATCTTCAAACTCTTCAAAACTCAAACGTTGACAAATTGACAACCTTCTGCCTTCCTTTGACGCTAGAGAAAGAAAAACACGACCAGGTGACTGACACGCTGATATGTTTTCTGCTTCCACCCAACACAAGATGTCTACGAAACGGTGTAAGATTACTACATTCTGTTTATTCAATTCTTACACGTCCTGATCGGTTGTTGTATGAATGTAAGTCACAATGCCAAGTAATCAAGTGGTATGGAAGGGTACTTAATATATTATTGTACATGTATACAGCAAACGGATAGCTCAGTAGGTATGGGACTCGTCTATCAAGCCAACGGTCGTGGGTTCAAATTCCGGCCTTGCAGGCTTGAACTTTAAATTGAGATCCATTTTTATCGGGTTTCTTCGGCTCACTTATCCCGAGATTGGCATAATAAAATCAGTGCCTAATCCTACCGGAGACGGACGATAATCTAGGAGGTCCCATGTGGCTTTGTGCATTTAAAAGCATCCCCGGTAGTAAAGTAAACTAAGTTCCCATACTCAGAGTTGAGCGTAAGGTGAACAGGAGTAGAATCCTGCGTATTGTCGTAGTTTGCCATTGCTTTCCACGCCGCTTTTACTTTCACCGTCTGAATAGATATAGCTACCCGTTGACAGGAGGGCCAGAAAAGTTTGCCCGGACTGGGAATAGAATTCGGGCAAACTGCGTGGTAGTCATGCACTCTGCCCACCGAGCTATCAATGCCTCACCTTCGGTAGTAGGAAATCGAAAAGAGCAGACCATCCGGGCCTCCACTCTGGTCAAATTGAATTCTTACCTAAGAGATATATTTAGAAATATCCCCTAAACTTCTTGTACCTCGAACTTATTGACCACTTCATTGCTCTGAATATGTAGAAGAGGGGAAGGAAGTGTGGCTGGGTATCCATACTTACCTCAAAATAAAATCAGCCAAAGCGTAGCAGTGACATAACAGCAACTGTTACAGCATGGCCAATTTTGACGTAAAATCTATATATAAGTATGAGTCGGTCGATCTTTGTTCGCAAAAGGCTCTGTTGATAGGCCTCTAAGAGTAACGATTTTTGTATATAGACTTTAAATCACCCCTAGCTCGTTTTGTTTGAGAAAATGTTCTGCCAAGGTGAAGTTGATTTAATGTAAACTTGATTGTTTCTCCGTCTTTGTGAGTATCATTTTCATTCAGCTAGCCCGCCAATTTGAACAGGATAATTAAACAGTTGGAATAATACCTTCACGCCTACCTGCGTAACCTCAGAATTGAATACTAACCCGATCTAATAACCGTACTTGGTACCACCCGGTGTAACGTGCTTGTATATATATATATATATATATATATATATATATATATATATATATATATATATATATATATATATATATATATATATATATATATATATATATATATATATATATATATATAATTATGAGTTGGTCGTTCTTTGTTCGCCAAAGGCTCTGTTGCCAAACCATTAATAGTAACTACATTTTGCATGTAGGTTCTAAATGATCCCGAGATCGTTTTCAAATTGTCTACTAGAAGTGACGCTTAATTATAATATGTTTCATTGTTTCCCCTTCTTTGAATAGAACTTTCAATCATCTAGGACACCATTTTCAAACATGTTTTATAATTAATAAGTTGGAACATTATCGTTCACACATACTCGCGTAAAACCGGCATTGAGTACTGGCTTGATCTAATAATACATGTAGTAGATGATATCATGCGAGGTATAACATGCTCGTATTCATTACATGTAATACCAAAAGTAATGTAAAGTTATTTCCTTGTCCAAATGATGATGTTGTCGAGGTTGATTCCGGTTTCTATGGCGGTAAATAGGCGTTGCAAAACCATTCCCTGCCCCCCCCCCCCCCCGTACCCCCACGCGCTTCCAAAAACATGACATAAGTTGTACATTTTATAAACCCCTTCGCCCCCCCTCCCCTTCCTCCGCCATACCAGTTTTAACTAGAATTTGAACCCAGGCCATGCAAGTGAAGTAGTGTCGGTGGCCGAGTTGTTAAGCTGCCAGAGTGGGGATCATGAGGTCCTGGGTTCGAATCCTAGCAAAGCTAGGTCCCACTTTGAGTCCCTTGGGAAAGACATTTAACACGCATTTCCCCCACTCAACCCAGATGAAAATGGGTACAGCTACTAGCTTGGGAGTAAAAATCTGCGCCAGACTAGCGTCCCGTCCAGTAAGCGAAATTTATGCCCTGTTCCGCCTCACGCTATTGAAACCGGGATAAGCTCCGGCTCTGTGGGTCGTATCGGCATTGAAGGAGTTTTTTTTAAACTTGCAAGCAAGGATTTACAAACAAGTGATTTATATTAATACTTCACACTGGACGGTTTGACAACGATACAAAGTTGGAAATTTGGAAATGAATTAAATTTATAAAACGAATCTCTTCGTCTGGTCAGAAACAAATAATGGAAGGCCGTTGCTGGTGGCATGTGTTTCTCAACCTTTTCCATATGGAACAAGATAACCGATCTTCATGACATCAACTTATTTAATAACCATGATTCTAATGAAACTAAAATATGGTCATTTTTAACACGTGTCATAGCAGCAACAACAACAACAATAACAAACACAGATGTATTGTTATCTCTACATGAAATACACAATGTAAAAGACAAACAGTGAGGCAAGGGACATATCGAAATTAATGAGGAGGAACATGAAATAATATTGAAACCCTTTAGAATTTGATTTGAATTTGATTTTGGTTTACCCACATCCACAATTAGGGTGATCTCGGGGTTTTTGGTAGGATGTTTCATTTGCCCCTCAGGAACAAAGACGAGACAGATACAAGGCAATGAACAGGAAAAAGAATGTTCGGGCACCAGACAGAATCGAACTCGTGACCTCTGTGCCAACACCCATCACCTCACTATGAAAACGGAGCACACCACGTACCATGCAATGCCAACGACGCTGCTAAAAAGAAAAGTTTCTTTCACAAGATCTTTCGTACGAATCCAACCATGACTAGCAGTAGTAGAAGTTATAGATTCTCTCCATTGACAGTTGGTTATACTGGCGTTCTAGATATCTATAACTTTCTAGATTTAAATCTTTGTTGTTGTTGTTGTTGTTATATTAACAACCATTAAGGAAAAGTATGCAAATTAAATGGCCAGACAAGATAAACAATAAAGAACTATGGAAGAAAAACTACCAAAGGATATCGAGACAAAAGTGGGCCACAAAATGTGGAGATGGATCGGCCACACCTCCCTAGGCCGGAAGGAAACACAGCCAAGAGAGCCCTATATTAGAATGGTTGGCAGACCACGATCAACAGGGCTAAGATGGTCTGAAGAAAGATGCCGAGAGAAAGGGAAGATCATGGAACAAGATGATGTAGCTAGCAGAGAACAGAGAAGTTTGGCGTATGTTCGTTCGTGGCCTATACGCTGACGATGGGGACTAAAGGCTCATCATCATCATCATCATTCAACACTGGCGAATTCATACAATGCAATATATAGTATCCTCTGATGTAGATCAAACATAGATCTATAAGTGTAAAGACAAACAATGAGGCAATTGACATGTCAGAATTGATGTATTTCATGTTCTTATTTAGTCATAATATCAATACATAAAGTATACGTTAAATTACAGTAGAATTTAGCTTTTCAGTTAATAACTGCTTTTTTTTTTACCAAGAACGATTCTACCAGAAGCTCATGTAAGGAGAGGGAAATCATTTTAAAAATCTGCTCACCTATTTCTATTTTCTATGCGGTTTGTCAACCATTTCTTGCATGAATTTACAGACACATCTCCGCCATCTAGATTTTGAGAATCGTGTAGATCTGTGGTATGTTAGCCATTTGGTTTTATTTGTTTGTTTTAGTTTAATTTGGTTTCTGTAAATATAATATGTTATATAATATACAATATTAAAGCAAGGTTTTTATTTAACAAATGAGCCCTCTAAAATATATTATTGTGGATAACTCAAGCTCGCCTTACTAAAGTGGTCAACTTCCTTGGTTCCCATGGATCCGATCCTTGTAATTGATACTCGTCAGGTACGTTGCTACGAGAGAAGGCTATTCTGAGCTTTGCATAGGAAGAACATCTTCTGGTGGACAGCATCGTCTTCTTTATTTCCAACTACTGTGTAATACATGTAAACCTTATTTTTCGCTTAATCTACTTTGCAGTTTAAAGGCCAAACAAACATCCTCCAATTCAATGACGTTTGGGTATAGAGCCGGAACGTAAGCCGATTTTTATGACCTCGGGTGCAACGGCTGGTACAATATCACTTCCTGATAGGATGTTGGTCTGTCGCTTTGTCTATAAGTAAGCTCTTCTATGCCCAGTACCCATTTGCACATGGGTCAACTGAGGAAAAGCCCGTTACATGTATGTGACTCCCCCGACGCTACAATGTCGGGCGCGGTATAAATAAGATTCGAAACCATGACCCGTGGATCCCGAGGCCAAATATTCATCACTGGGCGACCAACACCCCATTCACAGCTCAGTCTGAATATTGAATGTCTCGATGTGTTCATTCCAATCTCATGTTCATATTTCACACTCCAAGTGTTTTTGTCGAACATCTCGATGACTTTAAAAAATGTCAATTTTTGTAATCAGCTACTTTTTTTTTTAGTGGCTATGATATGAATCATTATTATTTATGAAAAGAATGCCAAATTGGACAGAGAAAAATTGCCTCAAAACGAATCTCATTTCATGTTCTGAATAAAGTAACGCAACTCAAAACTGTCACTGAATGAAATCGTTAATTCATCTTTCCCCATCAACTATCTTCACTGATGCAATGATGCAACGTAACTTGTGCCTTTGAGTGCGCGCTTGCGCGCGCGTGTGTGTGTGTATGTGTGTGTGAGCGAGTGTGGATGTGGGTGTGTGTATGTGTGTGTGTGGGGTGGGGGTGGGGAGGATTAACAGCGTCAGGTTGCTTAGATTCATGTTGACATAAGGTTTTGAGAAGAGATAATATCTGATAAACTATTTTGATTTTATTTGTTTTTACCCACGTTCACAACTAAGGTGATGTCGTTTGTTTTGTTTCGTTTTTGTTTGTTTTCTTTTTGTTTGTTCATATTGTTGTTCTTTAGTTTTGTTGTGTGTTGTTGTTTTTGCCTGTTTTTGTTGTTGTTGTTGTAGGATTTTTAACTTTGCCCTGTTTGCCATTTAAACAACTACAAGAATCTTTAACGTATACAGAGTGCTATGATTTGCACACGGGGCCTCTTTTTATCATCTGTCTCCAATGGGCGTAGGTGTCAATTCCCCTTGGCCTATCTTTTCAAAGAGGAGGGGGGGGGGGCAGGGCAGAGAAGAAAGAAGAAGAAGAAGAAGAAGAAGAAGAAGAAGAAGAAGAAGAAGAAGAAGAAGAAGAAGAAGAAGAAGAAGAAGAAGAAGAAGAAGAAGAAGAAGAAGAAGAAGAAGAAGAAGAAGAAGAAGAAGAAGAAGAAGAAGAAGAAGAAGAAGAAGAAGAAGAAGAAGAAGAAGAAGAAGAAGAAGAAGAAGAAGAAGAAGAAGAAGAAGAAGAAGAAGAACAGAAGAAAAAAAAGGAGGAGAAGAAGGAAAATGATTAGGAGTTAGAGGAGGAGGAAAAAGAGAATTGGAGAAGAAGAAGAAAAACAACAACAAGATTGCAGTTACAGCAACAACGATCTAGAAACTGGGGAGAGATTTGATCTGCAAAAAGAACGAAATTATACAAAGGCGTAAGACAAAGGTAACGAACAATAGCCCATCTTAATAAGTTTAAAAATCGACTTTCATTAGGGTGGTAAAATTCCTGGAGCGAATCACAAAATAATAATATGAACAATAAAAGGTTGATTTTTAGCATGTTGCAGTGCCTGGGGAAATAAAAGCGAATGGATTCCTTTTCTTTCAGCCCATTTGATTGCTTTCTAAAGCATCTTTTGTTTTTTTTTCTTTGCACGGATTATTTATTTACTTTCTTTGTGTAATTTTGAATTAGAATGATTCCCCCGACCCCCCCCCCCACCACAATTCTCTATCTCTTCATCTCCTTATCGTTTTGTCCAGGAAGAAAAGCAAAAAAGGAAAAAAATTGTTACAAATGGAAAATAATTGATCAGATTCTCCCACGAAATAAAGAACAAAATATCATGAAAGATGATAGAAAACAGATGAAAGTAAACACACAGGCATTTTGCCTCAACGCTGGAAATGAATATTTGGTATGTAACATTCTAGATACATAAAAGGATAAATATACAAGAAAATATGTGAGGCGTTGCGTGTATGGACAGCATAATAATATTGCGTGTGCTGTGTGCTCCAAAGGAATTTCTTTGTGTTTCTGAATTATGTATTCTAGGTCAGCAAGCCCTGTGGAAATATAAACAAAAATCATAGCAAACAAAACACCCCGAAGCAATAAGAAAGCAAAACCAACACAGCAGATGCATGTAACTGCATTGGTTTGTTGCGAATGATCATAATCACGAATGGGGTAGATTTCGATGACATCACAAGCGGCCATCTTAAAGAGCACAGCGTCCATGACTACATAAGTCTACCATCACTCCACCAAAGAAGATTTATATCGTCGTAATATTAACAACGCACGAGCGTGCCGAAAAGGGCCATCACAGACATCCCTATAGTACGGGTCATATTCACTTATTGTGACATGAATACACACAAGGGCTGTGTTGTGTTTTGTTTTGAATTATGTTGTTGGGTTATTGTTTTTTAGAAAAATCTTAAAAACAAAATAAGAGGCTATGACATCACAACCTTCCATTAAATAGCCGATCCATGTCTCACTACAGGAGTCGAAAACGATCTTAATGTGCCTCACACTTCAACTCGTTTCAGTGAAAAGACATTCGGTATTGGTGTACCTCTTTTCTGACTGGTATTGTATAAAGAAATCACGTAAATGAGAAATGTAAGAAAGCTCCTACAAAAAAAAACCCCCATCTTTTTTTAGAAAAGCATACTTTTAATATAGAATCAACCTCACATTTTTTTTAGAATTCATTGTTGTATTTTTTGGAGATAATGTTTTCTAAATGAACCTTTTCTGGGCTGTTATCGTTATCTATAATTATGTCCACCAGTCGTCCTTTATTCGATGCAAATATAAATATTATTTAGAGTCGTCCATCCACATGTGAGCTGGTAATCACGATGACACTCATTCAAGCCTCACGACTGGCACAGCTGGTGGTTTTTCCTCAACGTTATACTCTTAGAACGGGTAATTCACTCTACTTTCCTCACTTGGCTCAGGTGTGAATGAGTACCTAGCTATAGATAGAGTAAGGTCTTCTTAAAGTGTTAGTACAAAAAAAGCCTAACAGGCGTGTGTACTGCATGCTCTCCCGGGAGTTGAGGACTTTGAATGAAATGACCTGCTGTGGGGATAAATGATGTACACTCGGTGAACCTGCACTTGTACGGGGATACGAACTATAAATCCACCTTTATCTTTATCTTTATACACCTCATATGGCATTCTCCATCAACAACAATAAATTATATCCTCAGTCGTTGTATACTAATTTCTAACATTGATCACCACAACATGTCAGAATCTTCAAATGTGAAAGGGGACATTAAAAGGCAGAATCAGAATCAGAATGTAATTCATGAATGTTTTTTCTCACTGGCTCATCAGTTATTCATCACCTCTGATAATAACAATGTACGGCGCTTAAAGCTTTTATTGTATAAGATTGTGCGCCCTTTAATTGTTTGTTATATTACAAGTATTAATATTATTATTATTATTATTATTATTATTATTATTATTATTATTATTATTATTATTATTATTATTATTATTATTATTATTATTATTATTATTATTATTATTATCCTTAGTAGTAGTAGTAGTAGTAGTAGTAGTAGTAGTAGTAGTAGTAGTAGTAGTAGTAGTAGTAGTAGTAGTAGTAGTAGTAGTAGTAGTAGTAGTAGTAGTAGTAGTAGTAGTAGTAGTAGTAGTAGTAGTAGTAGTAGTAGTAGTAGTAGTAGTAGTAGTAATATTATGTTATTATAGAAGTTTCTTTTGAATGTCACGTATTGTCAAGCTGTAACGCAGGTAACTCAAATGCACAGAAACAACGAGGAAAATTACTACTGAAAACACAATAGGCTACAGGTGCCGCTGAAACTTTCCATCTACCCAAATCAAAATGAGTTTGACGTCAGAATCAATTCCGATCAGGCCGTGAAAAAGGAGTGTAAGAGATTGTATAAAGATAAAGCTTAAGATAAAGATGGATTTTATGTCTGTATCCTCGCACAAGTGCAGGCTCACCGACTGTACATCATTTATCCCCCAGCAGGCCATTTCATTCAAAATCCTTCTCAACGTCCGTGGGAGCACACAAGCCTGTTAGTATTAGTGTTAAAGCTTTTGTACTAAAACTCTGATAAGATCTTTCTCTATGTATAGCTGGGTACTCATTCACACCTGAGTCAAGTGAGGAAACTAGAGCGAAGTATCTGTCGTGTACAACGTCGAGAACCCCCCCCCACCTGTGCCAGCCGTGAGGATTGAACAAGTGTCGTGGTTACAAGCACACAACACTACCGCTTTAGCTACACCGCCTCGTGGTATGAATGAAAGGGTCAGTGGGAAAGCAGGTAGTGTAAAAACTGGACGTGGAATCTAATTGTGTCAGGACCTCACGGGAACATAGACAAATTAGAGATGACCACAGTATAATGAGAGCGTAATTGATGTGGTCAGTACGCCATGTAAAGTAAAGTAAGTAAATTAAGTACTCAGAGACGAGTGTAAAGTAATCAGGAGTAGAGTCCTGATATTTCTAGGCACAGGGTGGTAGTTTGTCATTGCTTTCCATGCCGCTGCCTTTATTTTCGCCACGTCTAAATAGACCTAACAAATCATTTCGCTGTTGAGTCAACAGGAGGGCCAGAATTTTTTTGCCCGAATTGAGAATCGAGCTCGGGCCTCCTGTGTGGTAGTCTGACGCTCTAACGACTGAACTACGGACGCTTCACAACACATGCAGTGCTTCACGTATTGTAGAGGGCGCTTTTTCCTTTAGGTCAAGCCGAGAGATGACGAGACAGAGGTCATTGGTTAAATGCATGTAATTGTAGATCTATATAAAAGAAGTATGGAATGAATTAAAAAAAGAAAGATAAAACATGTATTGGCGTATGTGACAGTGACAGTAAACTGGGTAAGAGAGTGAAATATTGATTTGATTATTTACCACTTCGACAATCAGGTTTGAATAAGACAACATCTACCCCTGCCATAAAATCATGTATAAAATGAAATAAAAACAACAACAAAAACGCCAAGAGGGGAAAAAGACTAAGTCTCCAAGTCGCTCCAGTACCAGCAGGTGATTATAACATTGGAGTTTAATTCAGTTCTCAGTCTGTCCCCATTCAAGTGGTGTGGTGTATTGTGGTGTATATATATATATATATATATATATATATATATATATATATATATATATATTCATACAAGTGTGTGCGTGTGTGTGTGTGTGTTTGTGTCTGTTTGTGTTATTGTTAATATGTACATGAATTAGATTTAATGGTAGGAGTAGCTGTAGGCAATAGGTTGTAGTTGTACTAAATGTAGTTTAGAAACATATGCCAGATCTAGAGTAGGAATCAGAAGACACCATTTATTACCAGTACATATACCAGGTTTGTTTTTGCTTTTGTTTTTTTTTGTTTGACATAAACCCTGTCCACCATGGTGGTGATCTCAGGGTTCGTCACTGTCAAAATATTACTGGCAATTGTCTGGGCGGAATATTAAGTACTTTAAAAAACAAAAAAAGCTCACAACTTTATTTTTACTCTAGATTTAGTGATGCAATTCGATTTATTGTAAATATAAAAAAAAAAGTTTTTGAATCAGTTTCTGGAAAGAGTTTATAAACGTTTCTTTCGGTATAATAGTTCAATTGTATATCAAACAAATCAGAGCACTCTGTTCAAATATGTTTGATACTAGAAAGGCAATCACATGAGTGACAGCAAGGCTGTTCGTCATGGGTCGGCAGGAAACCCTGCGTAAGCCATGGTGACCAGTATGGAGGCAGTTTAACACGGTCTCTTTTTTCCCTAATTTTTCACTCTTACATATTTTTTTTTTATCTTTCTGTCATTGTTGGAATCACTTCATAGAAGCTTGTTATTAACTTTATGATCCCACTCCTCCTGTGAAATTGTATTAAAATACTTATTGGTTCAGATCTTTAAATCTGCAGAATTATTAGGGCTGATATGTTGCCAATTTATCAGCACTTTTATTTCCCTCGATGCCTACATGTCCCGTTATCCAGACGAACGTAATGTGTTTTCCAACAAGATTTTTTAAGAGGTGCCCAATTATTGTGATTGCTTGCTTGATTTTTAATATCTGAGTTTCTTAAACCTTAAAAGGCAGAGATAGACTATTCGTCCAGATGATAAAATTCTGACAATTCCTTCACAGCTCTTTTACCATATTCAAAGCCAAAAGAACGGCGTGCAAACTATTTCATCTTCTTTCGAGCCATAGATCTGTATAGACATGACAACTGTCAAGGAAGTTTTAGAATATTATACAAATAAATTCCAAAATAATTAAAAGTTTAAATTATTTCAGAAA
>JAXRKP010000382.1:165000-167500 GCA_037039925.1 Doris montereyensis | reverse complement strand
GCATAATACAATTATTATTCTACAAACATGTTACACCCCAGGTGACACCAAGTACGATTATTAGATCGGGTTAGTGTTCGATACTGAGTTTACGCTCACAGGCATGCGTGAACAGTACTATGCCAACTTTTTAACAATAAAACCTCCTGAAAATGGCGGGTAAGTTAGCTGAATGAAAATTCTACTCAAAGACAGGGAAACAATGAAATTCACATTAAGTCAACGTCATTTCTGGTAGAAAATTTTCTCAGACGAAAACAACCTTGGAATGATTTTAAGTCCACATGCGAAATACGGTTACCCTTAGTCTACCAAAAGAGCATTTGATGGGGAAAAAATCGACCAACCCAAAATTATATTATAGGTTTTTGATTCTACCTCATAACAGTTAGGGAGAAAGTGCAAATGGGTGGGTTCACTTCCTAATTTGAACTCCGATGTGGCGGTGCAGTTTTACCTGTGACTATGACAGTGACCTTTACACGACACGCATCGTAGACAACATCAATGGCCTGATGTGACATCCTCCACCGTGAAATAATGCACTGTTGAGTCTTCTGAATTTGTGTCAGTTTTAGACTACAGAAAGAGAGAAAGAGAGAGAGAGAGAGAGAGAGAGAGAGAGAGAGAGAGAGAGAGAGAGAGAGAGAGAGAGAGAGGGGGAGGAGAGAGGGGAGGAGGGAGTGGGAGGGGGAGGGAGAGTGGGAGAGAGAGAGAGAGAGAGAGAGAGAGAGAGAGAAAGATAAAGAAGAGAGAGAGAGAGAGAGAGAGAGAGAGAGAGAGAAGAGGAAGAGAAGAGAAGAGAGAGAGAGAGAAGAGAGAAGAGAGAGAGAGAGAGAGAGAGAGAGAGAGAGAGAAGAGAGAGAGAGAGAGAGAGAGAGAGAGAGAGAGAGAGAGAGAGAGAGAGAGAGAGAGAGAGAGAAAGAGACGGATGAACTCGGTGTATTTGGTGTCATGAGGCTATGATTTTGAATCCTAGTTGCAATATGCCTAGTACTAGCATCGTGACCTTAGGAAAGACGATTAACACGATATTTGACGTGGTCCGTCCAAACGTCAATTGAGTACCAGCTAAGCTGGGAGGAAAAGCCTGTGATAGGAGTAGAGTTGTATTACTATTACCGACTTAGCTTAACGTTATAAAATTCAGAATATACTCCGGCTCTATTGGCCTTTAGGGCTAGAAGTACTTCTTTACGTGACCTTGTGCATATGTAATTTCTGTGTTCTTTATCCATCTCTAATAAGATTGAATTCTATGATGAAATCCAATTGAATCTAACAGAATGGTGGGGGAGGGGAGGGGTCTTATTACTTGAACAGATTTCACCTGTACAGCATGGGTTTATGGCTTTGTACTTGCTTTACACATTGGGACAACGATAAACAACTAATAAGAGAAATGTAGATCAGATCTTCGTTGATGAAGGTTGCTACATAACGAAATCAAGGAAATGACATTAAATAATATGAAATCCCCATGCAAACAAAGACGAAACAAATCCAAGGAATAGACAGAAAAAATCATGACCACCATGGGTTTCAGAACCCCCGACCTCTGCGCTAAAGAGCGTTGTTAGTTCGGTTGATAGTAATGATAACATGCTTCCTTTTCATGGCGGGGGGCGAAGGGTGCCGACGCAGAGGTTCGATTCCCATGGAAGCCCAGATTTGTTCTATATATTCCTTGTATTTGTCTCGTCTTTGCTCCTATGGGGCTTTAATATTATTTCTACAAGCATGTCACATCCCAGGCGATACTAAGTACGATTATTAGATCGGATCAGTATTCGATACTGAGGTTACACAGGTGGGCATGAACTGTGCTTCTTCAATTTTTTAATTATGAAACCTGTTTAAAATTGCGAGATAGCTGAATGAAAATGATACTCACAAAGACGGGAAACAATGAAATTTACATTAATTCAACGTCACTTTTGGCAGAACAATTTCTCACACAAAAACGATCTGGGGATGATTTAAAGCCTACATGCAAAATATGGTTCCCTTCAGTGGCCTATCAACAGAGCCTTTGGCGAACAAAGATCGACCAACTCATAATTATGTATGTATAGATATGTCATTCCCTTCACTTTCAACATGCCCCTTGCCTTACTGTTTGTCTTTACATTTTTAAAATAAGAAGAACATCAAGAAGAAGGATGCACCAAAACTGTAGGTATTAAATCCCTTCTGAAGTCCAAGGACTAAAACATCCGGAGACTGTTATTATCTACACAATGCTTTAGTTGTGTCATTGAAATTTACGTCGTCCACCATACACGCTGATCTTTTGGGTGAATTCAGAGGAAAAACCACGCTTAGGGCAAGCCATTGTGAAAGAGTGAAAAGAAAGAAGTAAGACTCACCAATAGCATCCGCCAACCCCCATCTACACAACGGTCGTTCCAATGGTTTCAGGGGAAGTAATTCTAAAGTTATACCATAACGCTAACGGTGGATTTTGATTTGATTTGATTTGATTTGATTTTACCTACAT
>JAXRKP010000382.1:67500-160000 GCA_037039925.1 Doris montereyensis | reverse complement strand
ACCCCACCCCACCCGCTCATCTGTGGTGTGTGTGTGTGGGGGGGGGGGGTTCAGGGTAAGGGATTGTGGATACATTTCTTCATTCTCAGCTCTAAATGTATAGATCTAAGCCGATACCGACAACGAATACAAATTTGACCCACTGTCTTGCACGCCTCTAAACTGTAACATAATCTTTTCAGCCTCATATAATATTATTTTATATTATATAGTTGTCGAGTTTTATGCTTTCCCTTCAGAAGCTTGAGTGATCACTATTGGGTCGTGGTAAGCTCACCCCTCCAGCCTCAAAACTCCAGACGACATGTCGTGACCATCGCTGTTTCATTCTTTCTGCCATACAAATAATACAACCGTGTGGACTCATTCATACAGCGTTAATCCCATAACCCCTGAGAGAAAGAGTGTCAATTGGCTGCTCGATACAATAATAGCTGTCCCCATTTCCCTTATTGTTCCGTGTCAAAATGTAGCCGACCACAAGACCACGTGATTACGATGACTAAATATGACCAATAGGCTTTCAGCGTTGGGATCTATTGCAATTGCATGAGTTCTGCTTCATGTTATGATTTTTGTGTGTGTAAAGTGTGTTTAACAATATAATATATTATGTATAATACACATTTATGCCAACATCCAGTAAGCTCTTGTAGAAAATTAACTTCTTTGCAATATTGTCTCCTTTGTTTTTCATGTTAATTTCAACCTTTACTATTCACTACGTCTTTCCACTCTTATCATGATCTCGTATGTTAGTCATTAGCATTATATATATATATATATATATATATATTATCTTGTTGTATAATATGTGACTAACAAAACCATGTGCCTATTTTGGACAATAAATCTATTGAATCTTGAACGTGTTGAATATATATATATATATATATATATATATATATATATATATATATATATATATATATATATATATATATATATATAATATATATATATGTTATATGTATATTATATATATATATATATATATATACATATATACATATATGTATATATATAATATATATATGTGTATGTATCAAAGCTAATATACAGTGTGTGCATTGATACGTTCAATTTATATTTTTATATTATCGTATTCATATTTATTTATTTCTCTCTGTTCTCCAGGTTACTCTCTCGACTCAATCTGAAGCTGTTTACCAACCAACTAGCAGTGCTTTGTCCGTCTGGCACAGATGTAACCACTTTGATCTTGTGTGTGTGTGTGTGTCTGTGTGTGTGTGTATTCTTCCACAAGTTCTACGTCACTTCCTGATTCCATACTCAACGTTGTTCATGACCAGGATTACCACCAATTTAATCAAAAGAAGACTCATAGAATATGTACGTGTCATGGGGATCCGTCTACTCCCAACGAGAAAAGCCACAAAGCAAAGAATGTGAATAAGTTCTTTGATATTGTATGTACCGATACACTACAGCCAGCCAAGCTGTACTATGAATATGAACCTCCATCTGAAACAGATACCTAGGACATACTACATGCATCATCATTTAATACATCGCACACGAAAACGTTGATAGATACTTGGACTGACTATTCTCAAGAGAGGTAGTATAATAAACTCTTACCCAACAAATATTATTTAGTATATATATATATATATATAGTTTTGACTTACCAACGAAAAGAAAACCCCCAAAAAATAACAAACAAACGAGTTGGACAACAACAACAACAACTGCGATCATGTCTCAGTCACCTGTCAGTCGTCCGGGCTCGGCCACGCCCAACGGTCACGTGCCCATCGCCAAGATTGCAGGCGTTCCGTGTCCAGCCACGCCTACTCGTTACACTGCACCTGTGCACATCGACGTCGGTGGGAGCATCTTCACCTCCTCTCTCGAAACTCTTACCAGGTGAGTTGTCTACTTACTGTACAAATCTAATGGGACGGTCTCCCTCAAAGCTAAAAAACCCAAACTCAACAAGCATAACCTAAAAATCCCACATTCGATGTAATCGAAGCCAACTGATTAATATGTTAACCCCCCTTGCTACACACACCTACACACACACATACACACACATATATATATACACATACACATACATACTGACCAACTGTCTTAAAATTGCATTTTCAAAAGAAACTGAAACTAAACATTTGTCACCTTACATTATATCATTTTTATACACTGGAAGGTAGAATGGGAACCTGAGCCTACGCATCCAGATGGATAAGGTGGCTTAGATGGTAACCGATAAAATTAAAAAGAACATTATTGTATCTAACATTTCTTTCTTTTTTTTTCGAAAAAAATTTACAGGGTGAATTTTTTAATAGACTATTACCGTACCAAAGAGGCGTGTATGTATTTATTTGACATTGGGACCCCTAAATGTGTGTGCTAGCCCTCTATTGAAATCCTTCTAGCATATATGTTGTGTGTCATAATATAAATGTTGTACGTTCGCCTGGGGCTACGTAAGTTTCGAACGCCCGTCCGCACCAGCCATGTCACCATTGGCATCTTGTTTATTATACATGACGTGTAGCCTGGATGATGGAACTCTTAGTCATTACCAATAACTGTGGGTAATCGGTGACGACATGATAGTTGTGCTAGGAAGAAGTTGATGTACAGGTACTCCAGACTAATTATTGTGATAACAGCCCTAATGATACTGATGAAGTTAAGGACATTGGTCTTGGCAGAATTGTTTCTTGTTGTTGTTTATTTGTTTAGAGTTGGGTAGTGTTCATTGTTCAGGATGAGTAATGGGGGAAGGTTAACTTTGAACTCTTTTTTTTTAAAGAGAGAGAGAGAGGGGGAGGGGTTGTTTTTTGTAGGGTTTTTTGTTGATTTTTATTTTGTTTTTGTGGGTTGGGAGAGGGGTGTGTGCAGACTTTTCAATTCTTCAATTCTTTTAGAATTCCAGGATTTAAATCAATATCAATCTGTATTTCATTTTGAAACCTTAAAGTAAATAGACCGCTGATCAAAGGAGATATTATGAAAGGATAGTCAAATCAATTTATAGGGGAAAAAAAGAAACGTAAAAGAGGAAGAGGGAAAAACCCAAAATCAAACAGTACAACTGGAAGAATACAGGCAGACGGATAGACGGACTGACAGACTGACTGACTGACTGACTAGCTGCTTTCTTCTTTACTCGGCTTAATATTATTAGTCGCAGTTGTCTGTTTTGGAAGGCAAACAGGCCAAATAAACAACTGGGTGGCTGGTTCATAGTACTCGAGGTAGTGGCGGCGGTGGTTGTGGTGGTGGTGATGACTAGTCTGTAAACATGTGCGTTGGCATATTATGATTGCTGGTAGTGTTTTTAAAATGAAAACATTGAAGGCAAACGAAATAATAATAAGGATACTCTTACTACTACTACTATTGATCTATTAAATACTATTAAATAAACTACTACTACTGCTAATACTACTACTGCTGATTATCTGTCAATGGCTGCTTTCCTCTTCTACTACTACTTCTACTATTACTACTACTACTACTACTGGGTACTACTGCTACTACTGTCTGCTATCTGCTGCTGCTACTACTACTACTATTACTACTATTACTACTACTACTCCTACTCCTACTACTACTACTACTACTACTACTACTACTACTACTACTACTACTACTACTACTACTACTACGACTACTACTACTATTACTACTTAACTAATAAAAAATTATACTACTAATAATAATAATAATAATAATAATAATATAATAATAATAATAATAATAATAATAATGAATAATAATAATAATAATAATAATAATTAAATAAATAATGATGATGATGAATGATGATGATGATGAATGACGATGATGATGATGAATAAATATCATTCAATATGATAATAAAAATAACAATAATAATAATTAATAGATAAAAACAATAACAGACGGGGAGGTAACTGCCTTGAGGGCAATGATGCGAGGGCGGGGTGGGAAGGAGCCAGAGGAAATGGGGAAGAGAGAAGAAGAAAAAAAACACTGTGATTGATGGACCAGAGGGAAGGGGCAGAGATGTCAGAAAGTATAAGAGTAAAATCCGATATTGGTCTAATATTTGGAATGAAAGATTGTTCACTTGGCTTAAGGCCGCATTGATTTTTCTTCTCTTTCCTAACAAGGCATTATCTGCCTGGTTCATTTTAGCTTCAATTTCGACATTTCCCCCGGCATGCGGGCTCCAATTAAGCTTTGTGTTTTAGAAGTGTGAGAATAATATCGAATGTAAATTCGTTGGAAGTTTCCTCCAGAGAATATATTAATTCGGGGATCTTCAGAATGTTGACTTTGAAACTGAGATAGACCTTTCTGTAGACCAATTTCCGAGAATAAATTATCATTAGATGAAATGTTGAAACATTTAATTTTGAACCAGATCACAATAGTGAGAATGAGTTTCTATCTTTGAGGATGAGGTTTGGTTTGAAACTGATTGAATAAGATGTGATAAAATTTTGTCTCTTTTGAGATTTTCAGGATACAAATTCTTTAGATATCTCATTAGAACGACAGTCAGATACAGGTTTGACAGATTGATGCTCATACATGTTGGTTTGAAATGTATAAGAAAAGAAAACAATGAATTAAATTAAATTTTGTTCTAAACTGTTGACAGCCTCAAAGAAGGAACCATTTTGGTCAATGTGTTGACAATGTTAGAGAAGAGAGATCTTAAACCAATAAAAGAAAAAAGGAATGATAGTGAACTCTCTTTCTTCTCTCTCTCTCTCTCTCTCTCTCTCTTTCTCTCTCTCTCTCTCTCTCTCTCTCTCTCTCTCTTTCTCTCTTCTCTCTCTCTCTCTCTCTTTCCTCTCTCTCTCTCTCTCTCTCTCTCTCTCTCTCTCTCTCTCTCTCTCTCTCTCTCTCTCTCTCTCTCTCTCTCTCTCTCTCTCTCTCTCTCTCTCTCTCGTAGTCCATCTGGCGTAATTTCATTCTGGAATCACTTTTCTTTCTTAGAGCTTGTCAGTTTTCCTCTGGAGTTAATCATCTACAAGGCCAATTGTAGTCTAAACGAACAGATTACAGATACCGGACTAATTTAAGATTACTATTTTTTAGTCCGATATCCCTAGGGGTCTACTGAGCATTGTAGATGATCCTTTTCTTTGCATTGGACATGTTCTGTTCAGACTTATTTAAAAATTACCAAACGGTGTTATGGAAGATTCGTTGACTGAAAAAGGAATGATATGACTTTGGACTGACAAGATGATAAAAACATATAAAACAACGAAAATTCTAAGATTTACTGGATGAAGAAGAGGAAACAAAGAGTAGGGATGGTCATGAGGGGCTTCCATTTTAGGATATACAGAACAGGACTATGCTTATACAATTACTTGTTAAAACTTTTTTAAAACGATAAAAACTGGATAACATAAAACCCAAAAAAGGAATAGAAGAGAGGAAAAAAAAAGAAAGAAAGAAAGAAAAAAAATCCAACTAAAAACAAAACAAAGCAAAACAAGACATCATCCAACAAAATGCCTGGTCTTTTTTGCTTTGCATAATACAAAACATTATTGGAAAAGAACATGCCTTGGCCGTTTGATTTGTTTCTATTCTTTCAAACTGTATGGGGGGATAAGGAGAGATCTCCGTCTTTTCAGATCTTTCTTCCTCCAGGACAATTTCATCTTCAAGAAAGGTTCTTTGTTCACCACGCCAATGAGCATGTGCTTTCATATTTTTTATTTACATCTCTTGACATCCCCCCCCTCCTCCATCCCTCCCCAATTTGGATTCCAGTCTCTTCCTCTCTTACACACACACGCACACACACACACACACACACATGTTACATACATACTGCACACTTTTTCTTTCTTGTTTAATCAGTTTTTGGATCCATTGTTCAGTACTAAATGGGGTTAACTTCTAAAATCGTCGTTGCTTTTATAGTTGTCGTTGTTTTTTTCTTTCAGTTATTAAAAAAATAAATTCTCATGTGTCTTTTTCATTTTATTTATCAAGGTTTTATCTCACTATCTATTTTTAGAAAGTAGGCGTGTGATGAGGGATTCTAAAATTTGTTAGGTCCTCCTTCTCCTGCCTTTCACTGAAAGAATTCGCAGTATCTATGAATGACTTTTCACATCTGGCCTTATTTACTCGAGGTATTGGGCATGCTTTGGTCTTCTACTAGCCCTCCTATGAACAGCTTTGAAAAATTGATAGCTTTTTTGAAATTCTGAAGGCAAAAATGTAATAGTCTTCCTACTTTTCACAAGTTCCTCAATGGTAAACGCGGTAAACTTACTACTACTTCTAACTTTCCTTAATTCTGCCTGTTTTGCTGCAATTACAATCAATTTGGCTACTGTGATTTCTTTACTACTCACATTACTACTATAAGCTACATTGTAATGTAAAATAGAGAACTAATTAACGTTTATGATTGACTACTACTACTACTGTTACTACATTTACTACTTAATAACGTTTGCTGAACGCATACTAATAATATGACGCCACATTTGCATAAGCGTAATAATGAATTAATAATAATAACGTACACCTATTAATAATCTAATGAACGCATGATGATGGATGAAGCTATGATGATCTCTCCGTCTGATGAACGCACTCCTCCTAATGTTTCTTTCCATTAACGTTGCCTGAACGGGCATGCGTGGATGTGACGCCACATTTCCAAAATGCTTAATTCCTATGCGTGGATGTGACGCCACATTTCCATAAGCGTCTGGAAAGATATATTTTTCTTCTTATGACACCTAGTTTACCATCTGAACGGGCTGGATGTGACGCCACATTTCCAACTTTCTGGTAGAAAGATTTATGCACGGAGGCCTAGCGTCTGCTGAACGCCTCTTTGACATGTGACGCCAAGAGTTAAGATATTATTGAACCTACATTTTCTATTCGCTCCTTTTTTCTTTGTTTCTATAATAGCAGAAAAGTGTCATTTTGGGAACACGAGGTTTTGAATTTTTCAGACAGACAAACTAATTCTCCCCTTCTTAATTGCCCTAACATTTCATGAATCACAAACTTCTTCTTCAAGAGCCGTCTTTGAAAGTTCAAGCCACTTATATCATTGTAATGTTGACTCAAACAGTACCAGTGATCATCACATACTACTACTACTACTACTAGCTACTACTACTAGGGACCCCTCCATACACTACTTTGTCAATTATGTGAACTACTACTAGAGTTGAGCTACTACTAGGAGTAGATACGAACTACATATGAACTACTAAGACACTTTTGATGAATCTGAATACTACTACTACTATTAGCAAATGCACTAGTCTACTACTAGGAGGTCAAGAACATTTGCTCGGACTGGGATTCGAACCCTACTACTACTACTACTGAGCTACTACTGCAGTTAAGGATTCCTGCTAGTTACAAAACTATGGTGATTGGGACACCTCAAAAAATGCCTGGGTGCTGCTACTTCACACCAAAAAGTACTGACCTACCTTGTGACTACTACAGAGAGATGTACTAGGACAGAAGGTTTACCCTCCAGGACAATTGCTCTAATGGCAACAATACCTACTACTACTACTACTAGAGATTGTACACAGGCTTTCATGGAACTACTACTGCTACTTGTACTACTACTACTACTACTACTACTACTACACACTCTAATAATACGTAATAACCTGTAATAATAATAATCTGATCCAGATATTAACTACTTTGTCCTTTTGTTTGTCTCGAATGGGAACTTGACCATGCTATAATGCTAATAAGGGGTTAAAATAATAATTAAATTTGTGTCTTTTTATTTTATTTATCAAGGTTTATATAATCTACTACTACTACTACTACTACTGATGGGATTCTGGATTTGTTAGGTACTACTACTACTACTACTACTACTACTGTAGTCTAGAGGCAAGGTGTCGGCCTCTCAACCGAAGGGCAGGGCCTAAGCTAGTCGAAATTACTAGAAAAACAGAGAGAGAGCAAAACTACTACCACCTTAATTGATAATAATACTATAAATAATTGAGAAGAGAGCTCATATAATACTACATTATTTTGAGAAGATGAAGTCAATGTTGATTATGTTCGTTTATTAGTCAGTCCATTAAAATAAACCAAAATCCCCAAGATCACCTTTAATTGTGAATGTGAGAAGAAAATCAGTTTTTTTAAACCAATCTCATAATAACAAAGAAGCAGATAAACAGTGATACATGAAATGAAACAAACACAAGGTTTTTTTTCACTCTGTCTCTGTCTGTCTGTCTGTCTGTCTGTCTCTCTGTCTCTGCACTCTGTCTCTGTCTCTCTCTCTCTCTCTCTCTCTCTCTCTCTCTCTCTCTCTCTCTCTCTCTCTCTCTCTCTCTCTCTCTCTCTCTCTCTCTCTCTCTCTCTCTCTCTCTCTCTTTCTCTCTCTCCCTATCTCTTTCCTCTCTCTAAGAAGAAGAAGCTCTCTCTCCCTCCCTCTCTCTCTCTCTCTCTCTCTCTCTCTCTCTCTCTCTCTCTCTCTCTCTCTCTCTCTCTCTCTCTCTCTCTCTCTCTCTCTCTCTCTCTCTCTCTCCGTTTGTTGGTAGGAGGAGGAGGAGGAGGAGGGGAAGAAGAAGAAGAAGAAAAGAAGAAGAAAAGAAGAAGACGAAGAAGAAAAAGAAGAAGAAGAAGAAGAAGAAGAAGAAGAAGAAAAAAAAGAAGAAGAAGAAGAAGAAGAAGAAGAAGAAGAAGAAGAAGAAGAAGAAGAAGAAGAAGAAGAAGAAGAAGAAGAAGAAGAAGAAGAAGAAGAAGAAGAAAGAAGAAGAAGAAGAAGAAGTACTAGATGAAGAAGGTATTGAATATGTAGATCTATAGTTTGACGAAAAATATATATTTAATATGGATTTGTCGGCCTGTTGGGTAACACTTCTTTCTTTATTTTTAGTCATTCTACAACCTACACGGTAAATGTCCCAAATCACAGCTTGTTTGCAACGATCAATTTATTAAGCCTCTGTGTTTATTTGCTTTGCTTCTAGCTACCTTGTTATCATGGGTGACGGAACGAGAAAATTCCATAGTGAGTTAAATTAAGGTATAGAACAGTGACACTGCAAACTGCACAAAACGAACCCCACCACAATCACCCCCTCCACCTTTCCGTACCCAACCCCGCCCCACCTCCCCCGCCGAAAAACGTCCAAAGTCAGAGGGAAAAAATCACGACTCCACAAAGGAGAAAAAAAAAACCCTGATGGTGATAGTAATAAAAAAGACCGCTCTGAGCTATGTAACCCGTAAGTACTCTTTTTTTCATAATGACGTCATGCTATCGATCTTACTTGCACAAGGAAAAAATTATATTAAAAAAAAAATGACAAAAATGACTTGTAAGAAACTTATCGACCCTTCTATAATAGAGATGGAGAAAACGTGCAATTCCGTTAAATAAGATTGATACTTGTTTTTGATAATGGCGATTTTGGAGTGGGAGGTCTAGAGCAAGATCTCGGGAAGGGAGAGTTCAGAAACGGTGGCGGATGGAATGTAGTTGGTACTGATATACTGTTTCGTTGATTTGATTCGATTTTAGTTTGAAGGCCTACGTTTTTGACACAAGATGAACAACATGGTAGTGTTTATGAATCTTCTGATAATGCGTTCTCGCATTCTGATTAGTAGAAATCAAGGGCTCCAAAAAAGCCACCAATTAGATTGCTAAAGCAAACAAAAACGTGAGGCAACCTTGTATGGCGTTTGATAATTGAGCGCACCACGGGATTATCGAATGACATGCTGTAGACGAGGATTTGAAACTCGAATTCTGATAATGATACGATTCGGAGACAGTACATAATAATATTATTATACAGTTATTGACTCTTATTGGCTTATTTGCACGACTAGTTAGTTTTTAAACTAGATATGAGATTGATTTTACAAAAAAGGATCTAGATCTATATACGAAGAAATTGAAGACATATTCAGATCTAACATTTTTTTTGAAATGCAGAACAAAACACAAGATAAGAATCAATACGTCGTCTAGATCTAGATTCTAGACTCTAGATCTTTATCAAAGCTAGTGATTCATGTTGAAATAATCAACCTGATCAAATTAAATGAAATCTTGATTATGATTAAATACCTCAAGATGTGATTTAGATCTTGCTATTTAGAACTAGCTGTTAGATCTAGATTGTAGATCTTGATTTGCTTACATGATGTTCGATCATATTTTTGATCAAGGTAAATGAGTCCATGAATTCTTTCATTAATTTAATGTCTGCCTTGATTTTCTTTCTGGGTAAAATCAAATATGGTCTCAGGTATGTTAAAACTCGCAAGTCCCATACACGCATCATATTTTATAAGCTACATCGTTGCGGGTAAGGTATACTGTTTTATCCAAATGCAGGCAAATGTCCAATGTTTTCACCCAAATCCGACTGAAAGTTCAATGTTTAATCAAATTACGGGTAAATGTTTAACGTTTTACCAAAGTCCAGGAAAAGATCTAACATTTTGCCAAAATCCGGGTAAAGGTCTTATGTTTAATCAAAATACGGATGAAGGTCTAATATTCAAAACATCTGGGTAAAGGTCCAATGTTTAGCAAAATTCGGGTAAAGGTCTGATGTTTTTCTAAAATATGGGTAAAGGTCTGATGTTTTACTAAAATACGGATAAAGGTCTAATGTTTAACAAAACTCGGGCAAAGGTCTAATGTTTAACAAAAATTCGGGAAAGGTCTAATGTTTAACGAAAACTCGGGCAAAGGTCTAATGTTTAACAAAAACTCGGGTAAAGGTCTAATGTTTAACAAAAAACTCGCGTAAAGGTCTAATGTTTAACAAAAACTCGGGTAAAGGTCTAATGTTTAACAAAAACTCGGGTAAAGGTCTAATGTTTAACAAAAACTCAGGTAAAGGTCTAATGTTTAACAAAACTCTGACCAAAAAACAAATGTTTTACCAAAATTACGAGTAAAGGTCCAATGTTTTACCAAAATTACAGGTAAAGGTACAATGTTTTACCAAACTTACGGGTAAAGGTTCCATGTTTTACCAAAATTACGCTGGTTTTCACTGTTTTACCAAAGTCTGGGTAAAGGTCCAATTTTTACCAAAATACGGGTAAAGGTCGAATGTTTTACTAAAATACGGATAAAGGTCTAATGTTTTACCAAAAAGTCTGGATAAAGGTCAATGTTTTACCAAAGTATGGGTAAAGGTCAATGTTTTACCAAAAGACGGGTAAAGGTCAATGTTATACCAAAAGACGGGTAAAGGTCAATGTTTTCAAAAGACGGGTAAAGGTCCAATGTTTTACAAAAGACGGGTAAAAGTCCAACGTTTTACCAAAAAGCTGTAAAGGTCCAATGTTTTACCAAAAAAGACGGGTAAAAGGCCAATGTTTTACCAAAATACGGGTAAAGGTCCAATGTTTTACAAAAATACGGGTAAAGGTCCAATCTTTTACCAAAGTCTGATGTCTGAGTCTCAATGTTTACCAAAGTCTGAGTAAAGGTGCAATGTTTACCAAAGACTGAGTAAAGGTCAATGTTTTACCAAAGTCTGAGTAAAGGTCAATGTTTTACCAAAGTCTGAGTAAAGGTCAATGTTTACCAAAGACTGAGTAAAGGTCCAATGTTTTACCAAAGTCTGAGTAAAGGTCCAATGTTTTACCAAAATTCGGGTAAAGGTCCAATGTTTTACCAAAGTCTGGGTAAAAGGTCAATGTTTTACCAAAGTCTGAGTAAAAGTCCAATGTTTTACCAAAGTCTGAGTAAAGGTCCAATGTTATACCAAAATACGGGTAAAGGTCCAATGTTATACCAAAATACGGGTAAAGGTCCAATGTTTTACCAGAATACGGGTAACGGTCAATGTTATACCAAAATACAGGTAAAGGTCAATGTTTTACCAAAATACGGGTAAAGGTCAATGTTATACCAAAATACGGGTAACGGTCCAATGTTTTACCAAAGTCTGAGTTCCAATGTTATACCAGAAATACGGGTAAAGGTCAATGTTATACCAAAATACGGGTCCAATGTTTACAAATGGGTAAAGGTCCAATGTTTTACCAAAGTCTGAGTAAAAGGTCCAATGTTATACCAAAATACGGAGTAAAGGTCAATGTTTTACCAAAGTCTTGATCACAGCAGAAATTCAATGTTTTACCAAAGTCTGAGTAAAGGTCCAATGTTTTACCAAAGTCTGGGTAAAACGTCCAATGTTTTACCAAAATACAGGTAAAGGTCGAATGTTTTACCAAGTCTGTCTAAAGGTTCAATGTTTTACCAAAAATACGGGTAAAGGTCAATGTTTTCAAAATACGGGTAAAGGTCCAATGTTTTACCAAAGCCTGGGTAAAGGTCCAATATTTTACCAAAGTCTGGGTAAAAGAGTCCGATGTTTTCGAAAATCTGGGTAAAAGTTCAATGTTTTACCAAAGTGTGAGATAAAAGGTACAATGTTTTATACAAATTCGCCCTTGGTCCGATGTTTTGCAAAAAATACGGGTAAAGGTCCAATGTTTTCAAAGTCTGAGTAAGGTCCAATGTTTTACCAAAGTTTGAGTAAAGGTTCAATATTTTACCAAAGTCTGAGTAAAGGTCCAATGTTTTACCAAAGTCTGAGTAAAGGTCCAATGTTTTACCAAAATACGGGTAAAGGTTCAATGTTTACCAAAGTCTGGGTAAAGGTCAATGTTTTACCAAAGTCTGAGTAAAGGTTCAATGTTTTACCAAAGTCTGGGTAAAGGTCCAATGTTTTACAAAGTCTGAGTAAAGGTTCAATGTTTTACAAAGTCTGGGTAAAGGTCCAATGTTTTACCAAAGTCTGATAAAGGTCCAATGTTTTAAAAGTCTGAGTAAAGGTCCAATGTTTTACCAAAGTCTGATAAAGGTCCAATGTTTTACCAAAATAGAGGTAAAGGACCAATGTTTTAAAAATACGGGTAAAGGTCAATGTTTTACCAAAGTCTGTGTAAAGGTCCAATGTTTTACCAAAGTCTGGGTAAAGGTCCAATGTTTTACCAAAGTCTGAGTAAAGGTCAATGTTTTACCAAAGTCTGAGTAAAGGTTCAATGCTTTGCAATAAAGGTCAATGTTTTACCAAAGTCTGGATGAAGGTCCAATGTTTTACCAAAGTCTGGGTAAAGGTGCAATGTTTTACCAAAGTCTGGGTAAAGGTCCAATGTTTTACCAAGTCTGAGTAAAGGTTCAATGTTTCACCAAAATTCTGGTAAGAGTCTAATGCATAATCAAAATACTGGAAAAAGTCTAATATTTTACCAAAAAATACGGGTAAAGTTCCAACGTTTTGCCAAAATACTAGAAAAGGTCCAATGTTTAACCAAAATACGGGTAAAGTCCAATGTTTAACCAAAATATGGAAAAGGTCCAATATTTTACAGAAAAATACAGGAAAAATGTCAATATTTTATAAAAATACGTCTCAACTTGGAATATTTTACAAAAAATACGAGAAAAGGTCAATATTGTACCAAAAATACTGGTAGAGGTCCAATACTTTACAAAAAAACCTGGGTCAAGGTCCATTGTTTTACCAAAAGGGCTTGTATTGAGCATAAAATCCCAACAATCATCATAGGCATGGATAAATTCCTCGCACGGTTTCACTATGTGACACATGCTTAAGAAGAAACATACAGCAGCTATCAGCAGAAACAAATAATAGGCGAGTGCACAGGACGTTGTAAATACATGAGGTAGCGACAAAACAGTGCAACAACATCCTTTAATGGAACTCTCATTGGACAAGATCCAGGAGTAGTCCCACCGCATCATGGCGCCGGCTCGGTGACACACAAATCATGCATCAGAAGTGGGTGCGATATGTGCAATGGGAAATAGACGGACATGCCCAGAATAGGGCAGAACGGAAAAGGAAAGTTGACGGTTCGTGTTCCATGAGGCTGAACGGTTCAAACAGGAGAAAATGAAGGGGGAGAAGAAGAAGAAGAATTAGGAAGGGGAGAAGGGGGAAAACGAAGAAGAAGTAGAAGAGGAAGAAGAAGAAGAAGAAGAAGAAGAAGAAGAAGAAGAAGAAGAAAGAAGAAGAAGAAGAAGAAAGAAGAAGAAGAAGAAGAGAAGAAGAAGAAGAAGAAGAAGAAGAAGAAGAAGAAGAAGAAGAAGAAGAAGAAGAAGAAGAAGAAGAAGAAGAGGAAAAAGAAGAAGAAGAAGAACTAGGAGAACTAGGAAGAAAGACGGTGCAGTCTTGTTTATCCCATTCCCGAATTGTTCGTCCTTCCATCTCTTATAGACAAAGTGTTTCCTACCTGACAATCATACGTTGCCTGCTGATGCCTTCACTGGATTTGAACTCCGGAGCTCTTACGTATGAACGTGAACGAGGCAAGCTCCTTACATCACAATGACTGTGACCCAATCCTTCGCTAATTTAGTCAACACAATCAGAAAAATTATAGATTCAAATCTATTTAGAATCAATATGCAATGATTTTGGGGGAGAGGGGATCAACGGCGATGTCACAATCGTTAATTGTCTTTACGTCAAAGGTTGAGATCTACAATATCATCCAGTGAGTCTCGACGTTAATAACGCATGGAGACAAACAATGCTTTGCATGACACGATCTTCAGGCAAACTTCATGAATGTCAAGGAAAACCTGAGGCTATTTTTTGGCTATGATTTATTTCAAACCATGTCAAACTTTAATGATCAGTTTTGTGCCTGTTATTATAGTAGTATAATCATTAGAAACTATAGATGGGGAATTAGATACAGGCATGGAGTATTTCCTTTCGTTCATTATAAAGAGCCACAGGCTTCATGCTCAGCTTTCATGCGGTGCATGTCTTTAGGGAAATCCGATTATCCACGTCGATGCGCACCGCTTACGGCTAGAGTTTCCATCCATTGGCACAATGAGAGAGATCCAGAGCACAATGAGAGAGAGAGAGAGAGAGAGAGAGAGAGAGAGAGAGAGAGAGAGAGAGAGAGAGAGAGAGAGAGAGAGAGAGACAGAGAGACAGACAGAGACAGAGACAGAGACAGAGACAGAGACAGAGAGAGAGAGAGAGACAGAGACAGAGACAGAGAGAGAGAGAGAGCAAAATGGAAAGAATGCATCCTGAAGAGAACTATATTGGTATCGTGTTCGTCATGCTTGATACTTGATTTAGCCACACCATAAAAGAAAGGTTATTAAGCAAAGTAAATATATTATAATATATATCTTATCGTGATACTGGTTGGGTAAATAAATTTGAAAAGAGCTCTGTGCTGAAAGGGTCTGTAGTTCTTATACCGCTGCAGAACAATATTTTTCTCAGATGATACAATACAGAAATAGATGCGAATCAATACACTGAATAATATATAATTTCGAGCTACATGCCATATTATATAGGAATAAAAGAAATAATTGATATCTGCTGGTTGTTTACAGGAAATACAAAGGGGATTAAACTTCGTTTCTTTCGTCATTGAAAGACTAGATTTTTGTGGACAGTCGACATGTCATGAAACAAACTCACGACTCACATGTGACCACCTCATTTGAAAATAAGAAGACAACAGAATCTTTTATACTTTGAGAAATAAGAATTAAACGAAATCACCATTCACTCCACTCAGCCTCTTTTCCGTGCTTTCTTGTTTCTTACCGATCACAACGGGCGCTTGGTTCTTGCTTTCTGGTGGGTTGTTTGCACACTGAATGATTGCGTGGTTCAGTCTGCATGTCGCTACATTTACTAGAGTATTTAAAGGACTCGATACATTGTTTTCGTACCATTATGTTCTGTACCAAAAATACATGTAGATGGTTTAACTTTCTGCTGCCACGTCCTGCCCAGCACCAGATTAACCTTTTGGCGTTGACATGTCGTCTTTCAACCCAATTTATTTACCGTTGTGGAAATGAAATATTCGCAACGCTTTTGACTTTTCGTATCAGCAAATTGTTTGGGTTTTTTTTTTTGTCGATAGTCGAATTCAGGGTATCTTTCAGTTTTGTCAGTAGATTCTTTGCATTCCGTCTCGAGTTAAGGAAAGCGTTTAGTCGGCTGGCGCCTTTCAAGGCGGCCATGTGTTCTAGCATACTGAATGGTGGAAAATATGGAACTCCATAATTTACACCACGCAGATGGTTAAAATCCCGGATCCGCGTCTGCCGACTGAACGCGAACCATCCAGAGCTTCTTTCTTTGATTTGATAGGATTATATTTTACACTCGTCCACAACTAATGAGCTCTCGAGAGTTTTGGTAGGATTTTTCTTAAATTTTGCCCAGACTGTCCTGTAAACAGACAAGGTTCTTTAACGTGCACAGAGTATCTACACACGAGGCCTCCTTTTTATCGTCCGTCTCTGATGGTACTAGGTGTCGATCCACCTACCTTGACCAGGGAAAAAGGGGGGGGGGGGTTAGATTGTACTCGAAAAGAAATCTCAAGAAAAATATTTCAACCGTTGGCAGGAACCCACGACCTTTTTTTGAGAGGCCGATACCTTGCCTCTGGACTACCGAGGCCTCCCCCTTCCTTGACCAAACTGTTCAGAAATTATAAGCTTATGAAATCGTATACTTTTTGTATAATATATCTTTATATATGCATTTCTAGGAGTGCATATGGGCTTGCTTGAGTGGTTCTAATACTTTCTATTGAAATCTCTAAACGTTATTTCTATGCAATCATCAACAGATTCCCAGACTCTAAACTTGCCCGGATGTTCAACGGAAGTATTCCAATCGTCCTTGACACATTGAAGCAACACTATTTCATTGACAGAGATGGTAAATTGTTCCGATACATTTTGAACTACCTTCGCACCCAGAGACTTGTGGTACCAACGGAATTTGACGAGTTTGAGCAGCTCTATGAGGAGGCACGGTAAGTTAAATAATCTCAAATTAATCGCCGATAGCTCAGTCGGTAGAGCATTGGACTACTACCCAGGAGTTCGATTCCAGTCAAGTTAACATTGTTCTGGCCCTCCTGTCGACCCAGCAGCAAAATGGGTATCTAGGTTTATTCAGACGGCGAAAGTAAAGACCGCGTGCAAAGCAATGGCAATCTACCACATTATGCCTAGAAAATTCAGGACTCTAGTCTTGATTTTTTTTTTCAAGGTCGTAGCGAGCCATAGTTTCCAGACCTGGTCCCGGTTTCAATAACGTGAAGCGGAACAGGTGATAATAATCACCTCCTGGACAGGATTCTCATCTGACGCAAGTTGTTGCTTCCAAAGCTAGTGCTTGTACATATTTTGCACCTGGGTCGAATGGGAAAATGTGTTGTTAAATTGATGTCCCAAGGAACACAACGTGAACTAGCTATGCTGGAATTCGAACCCGGCACCTCACGATCCCGAGTCCGACAGCCTAACTACTCGGCCACCGACGCCACCTGTTCCTGGTTACCCTACGCTCGCCTCTGAGTATGTGACTTAGTTTCCTTTATTCTTGACTGTTGCTGGCCATGTGGCTAGCTGGGGAGTGAATGAGCGTTACATGACGGTCGCCGTTTCAAGTGTTCCCTTGGAGCACAGATGACCACGCCCCATATGTAAAGACCATTTCCAATTATCCCCAAATTTGTTTCGTTTGCACAAATTATGACGTCTTCATGACATGATTGAGACTGTCGAGCCAAGCCATTTCAAATAAGACGCAAATTTTTATCGAGTGATTCAATCAAAACGTGTCTTAGTTCAAAACCTATCACTCTTCCTAATTTTCCCGATTTTATTTTAGGACATCTAGGGGCGAAATATCGTGGACACAAAACAATGACGAAATGACAAAATGTTTTTTTTAAAGATGTATATTTAAGCCATGAATAATACAAAGGAGCCACAGTGGAGTGAAGTCAAAGGTGAAAAACGACAATAAGTGACAATTACACCAATAAAGACAGAACAAACACGGCGTGTTTGTTATGTTTTTATTGCTGGAGTTGTCACTTATAACTAAGCCAGGGGCTCGGTAGTCCAGAGACAAGGTGTCGGCCTCTCAACCAAAAGGTAGTGGGTTCGAGCCCCGCCGACGGTTGAAACATTTTCTCGATTCTTTTCGAGCAAAATCTACCCCCCCCCCCTGATCCAGGTAGGTGGATCGACACCTCGTCCACGTGCATGTTAAAGATCCCTTGGCTTTTTACAGGGCACTCAAAAACCCAGAGATCACCTTAGTTGTGGATATGATCAAATCACATCACATCAAATCAAATCAAATCAAATCAAATCACATCAAAATTTAATCGAATCAAATCAAATCAAATCAAATTTAACTGCGCTGTAAACACCTCACTTTAATGTAGGTTCACCGATAGTGCGTTCATTTATTTATTCCCACAGCAGGCCATTTCATTCAGAATCCTTCTCCTGTGGAGATTACTACAGTGCATCTGTCTGGTTAGGCGTTTCGTACTAATGCTCGGACAATATCTTTATTATGTCTATCTATAGCCTTCTTCTTCTTCTTCTAATTATCAAGAACTTCTTCTTTTCTTCAAAAATAATCTTTGGATTAAACTCCTTCTCCTTCTCCTTCTTCTTCTTCTTTACACTTCTAATTCAAACTTCTTCTTCTCCAATGCCTTCTAAATAGATTTTGATCTTCTTTCTTTTCTTCTTCTTGATCTTGCTTCGTTTTTCATATCTTCTTCATTTTCTTCTCCCTGAGCAGCGATTTTCGTTTCTTCATTTCTGTTCTTATTATTTTGAAAGTTTAGAATTACTTAAAATGATTCTTCTTCTATCCTTTTCATAATGTAATTTATATCGATCTTCTGGTGCTTATTTTATCAAACCTGAGTCGAGTTAGAAGAGCAGACTGAAATACCTTTCGTAACAGTACAACCATGAGGAGGAAAAGAAACAACTACCTGTGATAGCCATGGGTTTGAACCAGTGTCGTCGTGATTACAAACTCACAACACTACGGTTTCGCAACAACCCCTTGTATACAATACAGATACATAGATAGATAGAGATAGACATAGACATAAACAGATGGATAGGCAGATAGACAGATTGATTAATAGATCGACAGACAGACAGATAGACAAACAGGCACAGATACATGTACTTATAATTATATAGATCAATATTATAAAAATTTAAAAACAATCAACGATATTATAAATTATGCTGGTTTCATTGTTGTTATGTAATGGTTTACAACATAACATGGTTATAAGATTTAATTTATGTTAATATTTGTTATGTCTATCCCGTGATTATATGAGACGTTGTAAAGCGACTATACAAAAAACTACATATTATATTACTATTGTTATTATTATTATTATTATTATTATTATTATTATTATTATTATTATTATTATTATTATTATTATTATTATTATTATTATTATCATTATTATTATCATTATCATTATCATTATCATCATTATTATTATTATTATTATTTATCATTATTATTATTATTATCATATTGTTATTATTATTATTATTATTATTATTATTATTATTATTATTATTATTATTATTATTATTATTATTATTATTATTATTATTATTATTATTATTATTATTATTATTATTATTATTATTATTACTATTATTATTCTGGGCAGTGGACAGGTAGGCACCTGTACGGGGAGTAGATGATCCCGCCCTCCACGAGTCTCCTGTTGCCTTGCAGGCAGGTCTTGGCCGACCAAAGGCTAAGGGAGTTAACCCTGACAGAAAATAACAACCTGCTGCCTTTCAGGCTGGTCTTAAATGACTAAAAATTAAGGGAGTTAACAAGGCCTTGTAGGGGACCCCAAGGTGGCAGCCCCACCATCTACCTAGGGTACAGTGGGCTAATCCCCTGCTTATCCAAAACCAAACAGATTCAGAGAAATAATAGATATAATATTACGAGCTTGATCTGTCGAAGACGAACTTGGAAACAAATACGGACTGTGATTTTTGGAATATGGAATGTTAGGACAATAAATGGAAAAGAGTTGGAATTACTTGAAGAATTGGAAAAATTCAAAGTAGATATTTTGGCCATTACAGAAACAATCAAAAAAGGACAAGGAATAGAAAATGTAGGACCGAATCATATTTTAATCTTCTCAGGAGTAGATGTCAAAGATAGAGCTAGAGCAGGAATAGGCCTCCAGTGCATAAAAGACACGAAAAGCTACTAGAAAGTTGGAAGTTTATAAGCGCACGGCTATTAGCGGTAAATATTAAACCAAAAAAGACGAGAAGTTAAATCATGAATTGCTTATGGACCAAACAAAGACGCAACTAAAGAAGAAAAGGATATCTTCGAAAACGATTTACAAATAGCTGCAGAGAATCTTAAACTCAAACAGGAACTAATACTTTTAGAGATTTAAATACTAGAGTAGGCAACAATGTAGAAACGTCAGGAGGAGTAATAGGTAAAGAAGGAGAGACAACTTCTCCAAATGGAGAGACTAATAGATTTTTGCCTAAAGAATAACATGAAAATAGACAACACCTTTTTTCCTCATAAAGACATCCACAAATATACAAGAGTGAATGAAAACAGGTGTGAAAAGTCAATGATAGACTACATAATAGTTAGCAGCTCCTTTTTTTTACAGTACATTGGATGCAAGAGTAAACAGAAGAGCAAAAATATTTAGTGATCATCACTTGGTGATTGCCAAAATGAGATTACTGACTGAATACAGAAAAGGAAAGAGAAGAAAGCTACTAAACTCAAAATAGAGGAACTAAATAAACCAGTAGTAAAACAGATATACCAATCTAGGATAAAAAGGTTTATCAATGAAAGACAGATGGATCTGAATGAAAGCACAATAGAAGAAAAGTGGCAGATGTATAAAGAAACACTCCTCAGTTGTACTGAAGAGATGTGTGGTAGGAAACAAATAAAGGAGATGGGAAAAGCATGGTGGAATGAGAACATGAAAACTAAGATCAAAGAAAAGAAGGATGCCTGGAAAAAATACTTGCAAACAAATAGACCAGAGGATAGGATATATTACGTGAATAAAAGAACTATGGCCAAATAGGAAGTTAGAAAGCAAAGCAGGAACAATCGAAAGAGTTTGGACAAAGACTTCAAGAAAGCTATCAAGGAAATCAAAATCTGTTCTGGCGGGCAACGAAGAGCATGAGAAAGACCAAAACATGCCCAATACGACAAATCAAGAATACCAAAGGAGAAATAATGAAAGAAGACTGCGAAATCGTGAAAACATGGAGAAAGCATTTTCATCAATTACATAATCCCTCCAGAACGTATGACACAAGGAGTAAAGATCAATTACTGTTAGTAAGAGTAACAAGTAATCCAGAGGAGACAGCTGAAGATATAGATATATCAATGGAAGACATCCAAACAGCTATAAGAACAGGGAAATTAGGAAAAGCCCCAGGAGCAGATCAAGTTTATCCAGAAATGTTTAAAAACCAAGGGAGAGAGGCAAACAAACTGCTACATGCAATATGCCAACAAGTATGGAAGTTCAAACAAGTGCCAGAAGACTGCAAAAAAGGGAATGGTAGTACCAATACATAAGAAAGGATCAACTATGGAATGCTCAAACTATAGAGGATATCACTACTTAGCGTTCCAGGAAAAGTAGATGCCAGGATACTGGAAATGAAACTAAGGAAAAGAGTAGAGGATCAGAGTAGAGTATGAGATCGAAGAACATTAGAGTGGATTTAGACCAGGAAGAAGTGTACAAGACCACATATTTACAATTAGACAAATAATAGAAAAATTCCTTGAGAGAAGTATTGATCTGCACCTGTGTTTCATTGACTCAGAAAGGGCATTTGACACCGTGAGGAGGGACGAACTATAGCATTTCTTAAAAGAACACAATGTAGAGCAAAATTTAATAGAAGCCATTAAAAGTTTTTACAGTAAACCAGCATGTGCAGTGAGAGTAGCTGAAACATATCTGCAGAATTTGATGTAGATATAGGAGTAAGACAGGGTTCTATCCTGTCCTCTTTTGTTTATCTAAGATAGAAACAAATCAATTGAGATGGTTTGGGCATGTAAACAGAATGAATGACAACAAAATAGCTAAATCAGTATACGGTGCTAAAGCCCAAGGTAAAATACCCAAAGGCAGACCTCGGAGAAAGTGCGAAGAAGATATAAAAGAGGCATTGAAGTATAGAAGTTTAACTTGTTTGGAAGGAAACAGAAAAAGCCAAGACAGAGCATCCTGGAGAAAGATCATCTCGGCCATCTGAACCCATACACCGAAAGGTAGACTGGGAACTGATAAAGAAAGATAAAGAAAGAAAGAAACTATTATTATTATTATTATTATTATTATTATTATTATTATTATTATTATTATTATTATTATTATTATTATTATTATTATTATTATTATTATCATTATTATTATCATTATTATTATTATTATTATTATTATTATCATTATTATTATTATTATTATTATTATTATTATTATTATTATTATTATTATTACTGTTATTGTTGTTATCGCCGTCTATTTCACTGTCAAATTTCTGCCACAGGTATTATGAACTGGCAGGGTTGCTCAAGGACCTGGAAAACATCAAGAAAAGCAAAGACATTTGTAAAACAGTGCGGGATATCAAACAGGAACGAGATTCGTCGCTGGAGGTCATCGACTGCATCGCCGTCAGCGTCAGTCCCGACCTGGGAGAGCGCATCTGCCTCAGTGCCGAGCGCCCTCTTATCGAGGAAGTCTTTCCAGAACTTTCCACGGCCCTGATGGATACCAGAAATTCTGGCTGGCATTTGGACAATCATTATGTCATCCGATTTCCTCTCAACGGTTTTCTCAAGCTCAATTCGATTCAAGTCATGCAGAAACTTTTCAACCAAAACTTTCAAATTGCCGCGTCGACCGGTGGTGGGGTCGAAGGTCAGCAGTTCAGCGAGTATTTGTTTACCAGGAAATGTAAAAGTACACACTGACTGAACAGCTGATACTTTGTGATAATACACAATTGTTTTCAGAAGAAAAAAATGTACATTATTTTTCTTACCACCTACCACCATCCTGGACTTTTGTTACAACAAAATTTGCCACCATATGGGTTGAAGTGTCCGCTCATTAAAATCATGAATAATTAGGATGATGATAATGGTGATATTATGAACTTCTTCCTTTTGTTTGGGAGAAAATGAACAATGGTGTAAATTTTTACTAACATGCTCACTTCCCTTATGTTCTTAGTAGATGAATATAATACTATATCATTCTAGGCCTACATTGCTGCAGCTCAAAATAGTTTGTTTTTTTAAGTTAGAAAAAAAAAATTCCCTTTGTAACAAGACTGGGTTGAACTTTTAGGTCGTGTTCAACGCGTTTTGAATATGTCAATTTGAACCATGAATCTTTCACTGTGTCTTTGCTGTTTATTATGAGTTCGGGAGTGAATTTCTGTCATATTATGATAATCATTGTGTTGACTTACACAGTACATTACAGTACGAGGAGCTCCAGCGGACTCAAAGTCTTTTCTTATCGAGGCTTTGGGACATGGAGACGACCGCCTGCCTTTCTGGGACTCACCCCGAGATCACCGCAATGGTGGACGGGGTAAATTTCAATGAATCCCTACTGGGACTGTGTGTGATGGCCGCTTCAAAGGCTTTTTTTTTGGTGTAAGTTTATTTCATGTCATTAGGTCATTTTCTTCAATTTCTGTCTCCATCTCATCACCCAAATCTCATGGGCTCCATACACTTCGCACAGCTTGCACTAACGGTCAACATTGACTGGCCCAAAGGCAAGGGATCGTTGGGATCGGGGGTGGGGGGAGGGGGGGGTTAACCCACACACGGCACAGTTCTGCCAGTGTATTACATGTATATCAACCTTCGCTTCAGTTGGGGTTTTTTCCGAGATGAAAGGAGACTCAGTAGTCCAGAGGCAAGGTGTCGGCCTCTCAACCAAAAGGTAATAATGGGTTCGAGCCCCGCCAACGGTTGATAACCTTTCTCGATTTTTTTCGAGTAAAATCTACCCCAATCTAACCCCCCCTAGATCGACACCTAGTCCCATCGGAGACGGATGATAAAAGGAGGTCCCGTGTGTAGGTGTAGATTGTAATACCATGTGCACGTTAAAGTTCCACTGCATGTTTACATGGCGGTTCGGGCAATTTTTTTAAAATCCTGCGAAAAACCCGAGAGAAAACTTAAGTTGTGGATGTGGGTAAAATCAAATTGTTTTTAAAAACCGAGATGGAAAAGTTTTTAAAACATTTTCTTTTTAATAAGCATCTCACTCACATTATTTTGTCTGTGTCGACCTACATTTTCCTGACTTGAGTTTAAAATATTTATTTGCAGGAGTATGTTATATTATAAGTTGGTCATTTAGTATCAAATCACGCTAGAATTTGACGCCGAGTCGATTTGTGAATGTCAGTTTTCAGAAATATTAACTTTAATATCCCACGATTTTCAAATCCCAGTCTCCTCGCCAACACTTGAACCGACCAAAACCAAACATTTGCTTGATGCCCCCAATTAACCAGTGGTAGGCCATTGGTGCGACCATTTTGATTTTCACAACACATGATTGTTATGGTTTGTCGTTCGTCTTAAAAAAAAACCTTTGCCAGAACTTTGGTGCGAACTGTGCTTGTATGGGGGGGGGGGGGAGGCATCAGTCGTATTCATTTATGTCATATCACTATCATTCTTTATGTTAATTGTATAATAATATGTATTGATAAATATGTAAATTTCATGATTTTGTTCAAATGTTTAAGATATCCTGAAATGAAATCCTCCGTGAGACATTGTGTCCAATTTGTAAACCAAAGAATGTTTTAGATTTTGAATTATCTTTTCCTTCAACTCCTCATTTGCCCCCTCATCCTTTTGCTCGTGGTCTTCCTGTTGGCTCTGTTGGTTGTTCTTTCGACTACCTCCACATTTTTTTTACTAATTCTCCATTTTCTCTTCTTCTTCCTCCTCCTGCTCCTCCTCCTTCTCCTCCTCCTTCTCTCCTCCTCCTTCTCCTCCTCCTTCTCCTCCTCCTCCTCCTCCTCCTCCTCCTCCTCCTCTTCTCCTTCTCCTCCTCACTTCGTCTTCTTCGTTTTTTCTTCGTTTTCTTCTTTTTCTTCTTCTTCTTCTTCTTCTTCTTCTTCTTCTTCTTCTTCTTCTTCTTCTTCTTCTTCTTCTTCTTCTTCTTCTTCTTCTTCTTCTTCTTCTTCTTCTTCTTCTTCTTCTTCTTCTTCTTCTTCTTCTTCTTCTTCTTTTCTTCTTCTTCTTCTTCTTCTTCTTTCTTCTTCTTCTTCTTCTTCTTCTCCTTCTTCTCCTTCTTCCTTCTCTTCTTCTTCTCCTTCTCCTTCTTCTCCTTCTCCTTCTTCTTCTCTTTCTTCTTCTTCTTCTTATTCTTCTTCTTATTATTATTATTATTATTATTATTATTATTATTATTATTATTATTATTATTATTATTATTATTATTATTGTATTATTATTATTATTATTTTTATATTATTATTATTATTATTATTATTATTATTATTATTATTATTATTATTATTATTATTATTATTATTATTGTGGGTGGTTGGCGGGCTCCTGATGATAGGTCCTGCTTCTTTCCTCTTACTCTTTCACTTCTCTTTTATCTTGCTGCTTTCTCTTAATTTACCCTGAGATCACCTTCTTTTTTCTCTTCTATATTCTCATCACAATGATATTTAATTATGACTTATAAATCAGCGTGGCATCCCACAATTCATTCTCAGATTTTTATTTTTATTTTGCTTGTTGATTTTGTTTTGTTTGGAAAAAACCAATCGTTCTCATTATGAAATAAATACTCCTTTAACACTGCAAGCTACTATGAGGCTTATGTTGATTAAGTATACCTCAAGAGAGCGTTTGTTGTCATTGAAATGTCCCGCGTCCACCATTGCGGTGATCTCGGAGTGAATTAAGAGGAAACAGCAAGATGAAAAACATACTATGAAAGCGTGAAAGGAAATAAGTAGGACCTACCAGTAGAGATTGCAAATCGCCTGCGAGAGTGAGAGAGAGAGAGAGAGAGAGAGAGAGAGAGAGAGAGAGAGAGAGAGAGAGAGAGAGAGAGAGAGAGACAGACAGACAGACAGACAGACAGACAGACAGACAGACAGAGAAACATACAGACAGAGAGACAGACAGACAGACAGACATACATACAGACAGAAGGAGGGAGACAGACAGAGACAGACAGACAGACAGACAGACAGACAGACAGACAGACAGACAGACAGACAGACAGACAGACAGACAGACAGACAGACAGACAGACAGACAGACAGACAGACAGACAGACAGACAAGTGAGAGAGAGAGAGAGAGAGAGAGAGAGAGAGGAGAGAGAGAAGAGGAGAGAGAGAGAGAGGAGAGAGAGAGAGAGAGAGAGAGAGAGAGAGAGAGAGAGAGAGAGAGAGAGAGAGAGAGAGAGAGAGAGAGAGAGAGAGAGAGTTGTAAAACCAAATGTAATACATTGTATAAAAAAACTACAAATCGCCATAAAGTCATCCCTTAACTTGGAAATCTCTTAACATGTTTTATCACTCCATGAACATAATTATCATAAGCATCTAAATGTGTGCATTCTTCTTAAGCAAGAATGTCATCAGTCTTAAAACATTTCCAACTTCAGTTTCAAAAACTAAAACAAACGTTTAAACGTAAGGCAAATCATGTCTTTCATATTTTTTTAAACTTAGAAGGATGTCTGTGTTTTCTTACTATTTCTGTTTCTGTTAGCTATTATTGACGTCATCATTATGAACATGGAAAAGCAAATATTGTATCAAGAGGGGTCAGATGGAGCCCACAACTACAAGGGTAAACGGTAAACACAACAGTGAGGCAAGGGACAAGTCGAAAGTGAAGGAATTGGCATTGAATAATAGGGAAGCCTCATAGGAACACAAACGAGGCAAATAATTATAACGTATAGACAGAAATAAAAACCTTGGCCACCATTGGGATCGAACCCGTGACCTCTGCGTCGGCACTCATCGCCTCGCCATGAAAATAAAACGTGCTATCAACCGAGCTAACTACGTAGATCCCCATGATGGCCAAGGTTTTTTGTGTCTATTTTGTGTTTGCCTCGTCTGTGTTCCTATGAGGCTTTCATATAATTCAATGTCACTTCATTCACAACTACAAGATACTCCTAGATATCATAGGGTTTTTTTGCTGAGGATGCAGCCCTCCTTTCTCATCGACAACAAGATAATATTACGCAAACAAAAGCAAATTTTGTTAAATTTGCAGGACATATAAGTTGAAATCGGATTAAAAATAACGCTTTTTAAACAATAAACCCTTTTTTTTTAACGAGTAAATGCCAAATTCATGTAAAAAGATTAATTTTGATGAGAGGAAAGGTGGGGTGGATTATCACGTCCAGGAATAGTAGTAGTAGTAGTATTAGTTGGATTATCCAGTAGTAGTAGTATTAGTAGTAGTAGTAGTAGTATAGTAGTAGTAGTAGTAGTAGTAGTTGTAGTAGTAGTAGTAGTAGTAGTAGTGGTAGTAGTAGTAGTAGTAGTAGTAGTAGTAGTAGTAGTAGTAGTAGTAGTAGTAGTAGTAGTAGTAGTAGTAGTAGTAGTAGTAAAGTAGTAGTAATAGTAGTAGTAGTAGTAGTAAAAGTAGTAAGTAGTAGTAGTAGTAATAGTAGTAGCAGTAGTAGTAGTAATAGTAGTAGTAGTGGTAGTAATAGTAGTAGTAGTAGTAGTTGTAGTAGTTGTAGTAGTAGTAGTAATAGTAGTAGTAGTAGTAGTAGTAATAGTAATAGTAGTAGTAGTAGTAGTAGTAGTAGTAGTAGTAGTAGTAGTAGTAGTACATTTAGTAGTAGTAGTAGTAGTAGATTTTACTTTTAAAAACTCGAAAAAATGTGTCAACCGTTGGCGAAGCTTGAACCCACTACCTTTTGTTTGAGATGCCGACACCTTGCCTCTGGACTACCGGAGTCGCTCTGCCGAAGAGTAGTTTTGGGTCTCGTCCAAAGCAACCATGAAGATACAAATTTAGCCGGTAAGGTAAGTGTTATCTCGGAGCTCGCAGCTTCCATAAATTATGCTTTCGATGATGTGGTGGAAGAAATTGATATGCCAATAATGTTGAGGAAGTGGAAGAGTTCTTTTCTTTTCTTTTTTTAGGACAATAATAAATGGGCCAGCTGAAAAAGAAGTTAAAACAAAATGTTTTAAGGCCGATCAAGTTTTCAATCAAGTGAGACATATGAGAAACAAGCAAAATTAGCAAAAGGAAAGCAACAAAAACAACTAAACTGTACATCTTCAGAAGCACTCGCCCGCGGCACATCTTAGTTTGATTGCAATTTACCCCCATCCACCATATGCGGTGATCTCGGGGTGAAGTATGAGGAAACAGCAAGATGAACGATAAGCGAAAGTGAAAGTAAAAGTATGGTGAGTAAAGTTCATTCGAGGCAGTTACGGCTCTTCAAGGATAAAGCCAAACTGTATCCCAGCCCAGTTTCTTGAGCGTGAAGCGGAACAGGACAGGACAGGACACATGTTTGTACTCCCAACCTAGTGCTTGCACCTTATTTGCACCTGGGTTGAGTGGGGAAAATGCGTGTTCTAGCAGGATGCAGGTTTTTACTCCCAACCTAGTGCTTACACCTTTTTTATATTTACACCTTGGTCGAGAGGGGGAAAATGCGTGTTTTGGCAGGACGCTAATCACTGACACAAATTGTTATTCTCCATGCTACTGCGTGCACCCATTTTCACCTGGGTCGAGTGGGAGAAAATGCGTGTTCTGGCAGGACGCTAGTCGGACGCTGATTTTTACTCCCATGCTAGTGCTTACACCCATTTACACCTGGGTCGATTGGGGAAAATGCGTCTTCTGGCAGGACGCTAGTCTGGCGCAGGTTTTTACTCTCATGCTAGTGCTTGCATCCATTTACACTTCGGTCGATTGGGAAAATGCGTGTTCTGGCAGGACGCTAGTCTGACGCAGAATTCTACTTACATGCTAGTGCTTGCACTCATTTACACCTGAGTCGAGTGGGGAAAATAAGTGTTCTTGCAGGACGCTAGTCCGACACATATTTTTATTCCCAAACTAGTACTTGCACCTGAGCCTCCATATGACCAAGCCGAGTCACCGCCGTCGCGATATTTTAATTAAAGGCCGGCTTTGCTCGCTTCAGCCCGGCCTTTTCAAGCTGTACACGAAGCTATTGCAGTCGCATTGAACATTGCTCTCGACTTTTGTGGTCTCTTTAAAGCGTTTACACAGAAATTAAACAGATCGCTCAAAGGTAAGTAAATATTTAAGATTTTACTAGATCTATAAGATTAGTAAGATATGAAATTTCAACGTGTAAATTCAGTTTGAATTGAAGTGTAGAATCTAGATCTAGTCCAGTCACCAACATTGCTCAACACTCTCTTACAAGTTACATGGACATTCGAAGATGGTGGGGGCTAGAATCCATCCAAGCGAAATATCCTGGCTTTAAATATAGTCTAGCTCTAGATCTATATAATTATCTTCTTTTTAGTAAACCCTAGACCTAATCGATAAAACCTAGATCTAGATCTAGCTAAATTCAATCAAGAATAAGATTCTATACTATAAACTACAAGTCTGTAGTAGAGAGCTAGTCTAGATGGTAGGTTAAATCTTCTAGATTTAGATCTAGACTAGATTTTAGTCTTTCGGCTCTGCTTGAATAAAATACAACATCTGGATCATCAAGTAGAGCCAGATCTTATCGGGAAGAAGCCTGCAAGATGTTCACATTGAGATTGAGATCTTTTTGGGGAGTTTTTGTTGGTGATTATTTTTAAAAAGTTAATTTGTCATAGTGTAGACAAAGGGATTTTTTTAAAGTTTTCATAATAACTAGATTCTAGACCTAATACATGTATTAGTAACTAGTAGTTAGTAGTAGAAAGTGTCTAGATCGTGACATACTCTTTCGTGCAAGTTTGAGATGAAAAATTACCTAAGCTTTGCTCGGATGGGGGAAAGAGAGGGGGGGGTTGTGTCTGTGTATCAGGGATGGTGATATATGTTAAAACTATTTCGGATCCAGACAAATCGGAACCATTCCGATTTATCCTGGCCCTGGTGGCAGGATTTTGGGAACCATTCCGATTTATCCTGACCCTAGTGGCAGGATATTTGGAAATCACCAGGAGATTTCGGAACCATCTAGAAGGTCATTAGCCCACATGATTCTGCAGATGGATATTTACACCTACACATTTGGGCAAGACACTTCACCCGACCAGAACAAACTCTCCTGGGGTAGATTCCCTTATGTGTATCCTGCAATGGTGGAGGAACAAAAAGCCGCACAGAAGGCCGATGCAGAGGAGTCGAAGAAACCAATGGACCAGCGTAAACCATACAAGTTCACCAAGGACCAGCCTACACATGCGCACTTTATCTGGACAACAGCATCAGGTACCACTATGCACCAGTGGTTGGATTCAGATGAACGAGATGAACGATTAACAACAAGCAAGTAAAGTAGGTGCAAACTGGGTTTTGTGAAAAATCAAGAATATACATTTTACATTAGAAACTGATACAATTCATTTCTCTTCTTTATCAGGACCTTCTGGACGGGGTCATGTAGGCCAGAAAGAAAGAGCATTTTTCTCTAAAATATTTTGAGACTTCATTTTTGGATTTTTATATGAAAATTGTGCGAGAAGAAAACATAAAATGTTGTGCTAAAAAACTAGTAGGTTGTCTTTGACACATGTTCTATATGTTTTTGTACAAGTAAAATGTAATTTGATGATGTTATGGAGCTTCCTTCGAGACCATCCATTTTCAGCAGTCGGATTTACAATTACGGCTGTAGTTCACAAAAACAAACCCATGAAAGCCAGCCTACTCTGAATGAATAACAAATAGTAAATAGTGTACAAAGTGTAAACTCTGATTTGAAAGCGTCTAGAAACTCAGTAAATCATATGAAAGCGTCTAGAAGGTGGTTCCAAAATATCCTGGTGGTTCCTAAATATCCTGCCGCCAGGTGCGGGATAAATGGGAATGGTTCCGAAATATCCTAGGATGGGAACCGATTCCGATTTATCCTGGTTCCGAAATATTCTACGACACCGGGACCTATGAAACTCCTTCCGAAAAAGTACAGGACTAAAATTAGCATTCAGAAAATCTGAACCTCATATGTGTGAAATTGAATAAGAATAGAGATTACTCAAGGATCCTTTTTATTTCATGCTAATACTACTAATAGTAATACTCCTTTTCTCTATCTTTCTTTTCAGTTATGGGAATAAAGTGCTCTGGGTTGTTTTTTTTGGTGCAACTCCGGATATTCAACATTACGTTGAAAAGGTTTTGTCAGAGACATGCATCTGCAAACAAGTCAGACAAGAAATGAAAAATTGCCAAGTTGTCCTCTTCTGCACTATGAGATAAATAATACATGTTACACTTTACTACAAGTGTTAAAATATTTGTTTTGTATGCCATTGCAATAAACTCAATCATTAATTTTCATGAGTGGTCACTTCACAAACATTTATAATACAACTCCATTGATAACAATGATTATTTTCAAATAAACTCAAAACATTGTTATTAATGAGCAGGTCCCAAGCCCTATAATAAGTATACTATAATGTAGAGGGTAAATGATTTCTGATTTTGTGACCAGGTTTGAAAGTCTTTTCTACTTTTTCTTCTTCCTCCTCTTCTCGTCCTCCAACTTTCTTCTTTTTCTCCTTCATCTTCTTTTTCGTATTCTTCTATTTCATCTTTCTTCTTTTGCTTCTCCTTTTTCTTCTCCTCCTCCATCTTCTTTTATTCTTTCCTCTTTTTGCTTCCTACGTCTTCTTTTTCTCCTTTATCTTCTATTTTCTCCATTCCCTTCTTCTCTTTCTTTTGTTCATGTCCTTCTCCTTCATGTCCTTCTTTTTTCTTCATCTTCTTCCTTTTTTCCCCCTTCTTTCTTCTTGTTCTTCTTCCCCTTACTCTTCTTTATTTTTCTTCTTTTGTCTTTTCGTTTCTACTTTTTCTTCTTCTCCTTCATCTTCTTTTATTTACTTCTTTCTTCTTCTTTTCCTTTTTTCTCCTCTCTCTCTCTCTCTCTCTCTCCCAGGCTAGAGCTTGCGCATACATGCTCTGGCAAGAGGTTTTTACTCACAGGCGCTTTGCACCTGGGTTGAGTGGGAAGATACGTGTTCTGGCAAGACGCATCTGTTTTTTTACTCCCAGGCTAGAGCTTGCGCCTATTTGCACCTGGGTTGAGTGGGGAAGGTGTGTGTTACACTGTTACCTGTCTTTCCCAAGGAAGACAACATTTTAACTCGCTTTGATTGGATTTGAACCCAGGACCTCATGATCCCAAATCCAATAGCTTAACCACTCGGCCACTGACGTCATGAAGATACGTGAAAGAGGGCAAAGGAAAGAAATACGACCTACTTGTAGACCCCACCAACCACCCACCCCTGACACATCAGAGACAGAAAAGAAAACCACAATGAAGGAAAGAAGAAAGTCACAACATGTCCACATCAGTCATGCCTCACAAACCAAATGTCTCAGAATAACAATAACAAAGTAAAAAATTGACAGAACAAGACAAGACACAAAAAAAAGGAAAATAACCAAATCAAAACAATAATATATTTTTCATATGTATTCCATTTTTAATGAAGTTAGACCTATTATTATGTTTTTGGGGTTTTTGTTGGGTTTTTTAAATAGAGAAGTCATATTTTTTCAGCTTGCATTATTTCATGTTATTACATTAACATACTCAACCAATGATAAATATGTACACAATTTATGAAACATGATCAAAACTAGTCAAATTAATTTACAGCACAGTACAGCATAAACAGCTTCTGCATTTTTCTGAATATTTCACTTGTAAGAGCATACATACTCGCTCATACACGCTCTCACTGACTTGCACGTGCTCTCGCTCTCTCTCTCAAGCCTACCTTTCTTCATACATTCTTTCCATAAATAAATGTGAATACAAAATAAAGAATAAAAAACGGTAATTTGATGGCAAAAACAAAGGACACACATGACACAGACTTGGAATATACACAAAAGGTTGCCTTCACATTCCAAGTCACCACTCCATTCAATATATTATAAAGTTAGAAAATATGACATTTCATCCAGCATTGATTTACAAATCTCAGACCCACACAAGAGGACAAAGCACTTTCTTACTAATCTTAGCCAAGCCAGAAAGAAAACAAAATTGTATGCATAAATGCTACTTGCTATTATTTCCACTAACAATAGACCAGGCAGTTTGCATTTGGTGACAAAATGCTCAGAAAACCCATCTTATAAAAATAAGAATAAAGTAAACAGACAGTGTTCAAACTAATGTCTCAAATTCATTCGAAATTATAATTATGATACCAAAACAAAAACAAACAGAAAAAAGAGAGAGAGAGAGAGAAAAACAAAAGATTAAAAAAACTTAACTTTTCCAATGCCTTCTTCAAACTAATATTGCCTGCCACAGTGCCAACCCACCGATTCAGTGTCAGTGTCAGTAGCCCAAACTGAGCCCATGACTACTTGTCATCTTGAAAATTACCCGTCCATCACATATGCCGCAATCTCAGGGTAATTAAGAGGAAACAGCAAGAAGTAGTAGTAGTAGTAGCAGCAGTAGTAGTAGTTAACAGATAACAGATGTGTGAAAGAGTGAAAGGAACGCAGTAGAATCTACCAGTAGGACCCGACAACCGCCCACCCCATGACTGCCACTATCAGAGAAAAGAGAGCCCCCCCCCCCCCCTCCAAAAGAAGATGAGCATGTTTTCATGCTAAATCAAATGACAAGTAACAGTAATACCATGATATGAAAGAATGAGACAAGATGATCTGCCAGTGCCAGCCTTCGTACTCAGGTAGAGCTAAAAAATGTTTTACTCTCGAGTACCATCATAAATGTAAAGCGCCTTTCTTTTTTGTTCAGTCACACAATGTAAGCATACACACAGATATAAACATGCACACAAACATATGTATATATATATACTAATATACACAAAACTCAAGAATGTCACTTCGAAAAGTCTGAAATATAATCTAAAGCTAAATCATATCAAAATTATATTAAAATTTTGGCAGTGAGGAAGATTCATAGACTGACCTTTGCACTTTTCCCTCGAAATGCACATACACAAAAACAACTTTATGGAATTCTTTTGGCCCTTTCCAATACGAATAAAAACTGTTATCATTTTCTATCTTTTTCTCAAGGCATAAAACACATGGAAGTCATATATCGATGTACCGACTATGAAGAAAAAAACCCGTTATAAATGTGTCCTGTACTTGACTCCAGTATTGACAAGAAGCTAACGAGAATTACAAGCTACAATGAAAAATTACCAGAATGGGGCGCCTATAGAGACAAAACAGTTCTAGATAGTTTCTTCTTAGTTGAGTAAAAAAACAATTGAGTGGGGAAAGGTAGACACGTGTTAAGCGTCTTCCCATGGCAATAATACAACGGCCGACGAAACCAGGACTTTATGACCCCCAGTACCCAACCTAACCACTCGGCCATCGACACCACCACCTTAAATGAGAACCAACACTTAAAATACTTTTTAAAACCCTATACGGGTCAATTGATGTTAAATCAGCAAGCTCTCATCTGTATTACTTGGACTTGGGTTCAGAATCCAAAATTCTTGGACCGATACAACATTTGATGAACAAAATTTGCATCCCACACTACAAGTCCGTTGAGACAATGCACGTTGCTTTATTTATATCTCTAAAACAAGAAAAACAAGAAGGCATTAAGAAGCCTCATGCTAGCAACTACACCAGAGCATTACTTTTTCCCCCTCTTATCTTTTGTCGCCTGGGTAAAACAGTGTGGCCTACTACTTTTACGACAAAGATTCAAATAAAAGTCTCCAGACAGAGAAGAACAACAAAACAAAGAGGAAACTAAATCTTCATTTCCACAGGTGTGTTCACTACATTTTAATCTATGTTGGGAGTGTTGTTAATAACATAAAAAGGATTTAACACAGGAGTCCCTTCCCTTCTTAAAACAACAACCGAATAAACCCGCAAGAGTGGCGGTTGACACCACTTCTTCAACACAAGCATTCACCCATCAACATTCTCCTCTACAACATACGCTCTGATGGGGAAAAGTTGTGAAATAAATCAGATATGATTAAGGATGCATGAATGTATCAGTGAATGCTGTACAGTGCATTGTATACTTCATAATTTCATAATGTATAAATCCCCCCCACCCAAAAAAAAAGAGCATATTTTGCTGGTGAACCCTTCTTAACACCAACTCATTCAGCTACAATGACTCAAAATTCAAACTCTTTTTCAGCAGTGACTACATATATATATATATATATAATGTAAGGCAATTGCAACACAAAGGATGTTATTCTAAAAATACACACACAATCACATGCATACAATCACTCCAATCCAAACACTCATGGACAACACACCTCTCAATATTTTTCTATAAAATTTGAAAGTCATGTACACTATATAGCACAAAGAAGAATCATGATCACATGGTGACAGAGGATCCGTTCTTGATAATAAATATCTCCATTCAGCTTTCATATATATGTTTATACAGGAAAGAGCTGCCTCTTGGAAATTTTGTTTAAAACAAGGGATAGACCGACTGTCACTGTCAGGCGTTGACAAAATTAGTCCAGAGCATTACGAGAAAATCTCTTTAAAGTCATAGGAAATTATAGAAATCGTTATAATATAGTCATGCTCATAATTAACATAAAACGCTTCTGTTCAATTATGCCGAATTGTGTTGATAAAATATGTATGTTTTAAAAGCTAGATAATTCCATGAATTCTAAGAGTTGAAAGGAGACTTAGTTTGAATGAAAATATATTGATGAAACCATATGTGTTGTTTCGATTTTTTTTTAGAGCGAGCCGTGACGCAAAAATTTTCATGCATGATAATGCACCTACACACAGGGATAGAATTACATTTTGGATCAAAAGTCAGTTTGAAACAATGGTCTGGCCAGCCGTCAGTCCAGACATGAATCCAATGGAAAACTTGCAAGGTATTATGAAGCGAGCGACTTTGAAGCCATGGAAAGATTAAAAACACAAATGAAAATTTTAGAATCCTGTATTTGGGACAGTTTCAGCGATGAATTGATAAAAAAGAAAACACATTCCATGCACAGAGGAGTGTTAAACTTTACAGAGAGAACGCCGGACACACAAAGTACTGAGATTACAAATTTGCTATTCCAATTTCAATTTTCTTTAAGTGACGCCTTGTCGCTAACTAATAAATTGAATTCTATTAAAATTTTGGTGCAGACAAAGACAATTTATTCAGCTTCAATTTCATATACGGTTTGTCTTTATTTTGATAGTTTACAAAATACCAACGAAAAACATAATATTAAGTATGAGCATGACCATATAAAGTAAGTCTAGTTCCTTCAGGGCATTTTAAGTCATAGAACCAGAGCGTATTCTGGTTTCTATCAATGCGAAGCAAAACGGATTATAATGCTTTACCTCCTGAACAGGACGCCAATCTGGCAAAGGTTATTACTTCTCAACTGATACTGGTACTCATTTGCACCTAGGTAGAGCGGGTTAATGTTTGTAAAGTGTCTTTCCCACAGAACACACCATCATATTTAGCATTGGCAGCATTCGAATCCAGGACCTCATGACCTTAAGTCTGGTGGCCTGATCACTAGGCTACTGAGGCTATCTGGAAATCACTAATGAGTCAAGAGTCAATTTCTTACAAAATTAACATTTGCCTGTACCTTTAAAAAAAGTAAGCCCCATACTCAAAGTTGAGCGCAGAACAAGCAGGAGTAGAATCCTGATTTTTCTATGCATAATGCCTATGGCATAGTGTGGTAATTTGTCGCATTTACTTTCGCAGAGTCTGAATAGACCTAACTATCGATTTCACTGCTGGGTCTAAAGGAGGGCCAAAATATTTTCCCTGACTGGGAATTGAACTCAATCTCCTGTGTGGTAGACAAGTGCTCTACCGACTGAGCTACCAACTCCTCTATAAATAATGTACCTTCATAAAAAATTCTTATCAGTACTTCATCAAAGTTTATTAGCTAAATTATCTGACGTAAATCGCAACGCCGACATTGGCCATGCTAGACATTGGAAAACCACTCAACACCAAGCCAGCCTTTAATTTCAAATGGCCTCACTACCTCTAACAAATGTGATGCGTACAAATTTCACTGGAGATCTGATAGGGGGAACATGCCATGTGATTGTGATTGACTTTGATTCAACCGCTGTAAAACGGTCACAGTTCCCGTCAAAGGAACGAATGCAGCGCACAGATTCTTAACCTTCACTTCTCAAAGGTAGTGATATGGAGTAAAATATAATAACGGGTCCTTTCTCACACCACATTGTTCTCACCTCAACATTACCCGAGGAAAAGTCCAAGCCCATACTTAACACTGTAAAACTTTTGAAACTTCTTCTTGCTGCTTTCCCTTTCCACTTAGGGTTAGTTTTATACACGGTCTTACAAATCAAAATGAATATAAAGGTGCTTTCGAGGGATGACATAGAAGACATAATGTGGATCTATAATCTTCACGCCATGACATCAAGGGAGAATTTAGAGATGATACTTCTGAAAATAATATCATAATTATATCCCCTCAATGAAGAGTTTCCATAACTCAACAAGTCAAGAACAAAATCAAGCCTTTATACACAGCAATCATCAGTTTGTATCGTCGTATTTTCCCAAAATGGAAAACAATACCTTTGTGGAAGTACAAAAAACGTAAACACAACACTGCATTCTACATGCACGTAAATCACTGACGCACAGAGCAGTCAGCACACTCCCTAAGCGGAGACATTCTGGGTTAGACATCTTGCTCTGCAAGCAGTTTTCGGTCACACACCTGCGAAGAAGAAGATGTATTGTTTTGGAGGCACTTTTGCTTTCAATCACCACTCAGGACGAAAAGGATTTACATTTCGGGCAGCAGAAAATATCACTGGAGTCACGAGCCCTTAAATCATGCTGCCGCCTACCAGCCAGTAGCATAGTATCAATCATATTGTCTTATCACAAACAGCCACTGAATCACTTGAGGAATGTTTTATACAGTATATTTGACTTTCTCATGCTTCTCTCGTTCTCCATCAGAAACTGAACGTCCCGAAGATTTACTCTCTTGATCCTGGGACGTATGACCTGTTGGGAAAAAAGAAGAAAGGATTAGATTTTTATTTGCTCCATAAATTTCAGAACAATTTAACTCAAAATGTACAAAATTATGATATGTAGTAGTGTTTCTCTTAAATTCCCAGACAAAAATGTGTGTTATTGACACCTCTGCTGTTCTAGGGCAATGGAATTACAAATAGCCAAAAGCCCTAGACTTCAAATAAATTCAAGCCAATTCATTTCAATATTTATGGCAAATTCTCTTAGAGCCAAAGCACCTGCAAATTTCTCCCACCAAGGAATATATTACTATAAGCCAAATCTATAACAAAAAAATCAGCAATAAAGTTTACCAAGGTGGTAGTATTTTGAATCCCACCCACCAATCCTTTAGCTAATCATTCAAACGAGAGTGTTGCATTTTTTATTAGAAGGTGAGGAGACATCTTTGTCCTCTAAACACTAAATTTGAAAAGAAAATAAATGTAGGTATTTCTGAAGCCACTATTCCCCCTCACCATGTTCAAGTATATCAAGTATCTGATTGCACTTTTGAAAAGCATTAAACTGTCCATACAACAAAGATATCATTTTATAAAAATTGACAATTTTTCCAAATAGCTGGGAACTTACCGCTGGCCTTGATGAAGCAGTTGAGCTTGCTAATACACTAACACTGGATGCCTGAAGAGGAAAAAATTTTTTTAAACATTTCAAATTGACAATATCAGGGTGTGTCGTCATTTATAAATTGAGCCATGTCTTAAGAATCCAACTGAAACTCAAATGCCAATTAAAAACAGATTAAAAGATCAATTGCTCTCTCTCTCCCTGATTAGCCAATAAAAGAAAAAATTCCCTCTATCCTCCATCAGAAAAACCTGATGTTATCAGACATGCAAAACTTTTTAATATCAAAATTCAAGACAGATCATTTTTTAAAAACCTGATATTATAATAATCATGTAGTAGTACATTGCTGGACTGGCATGGTAGAGTTTTGGAGTTTGAGTCCTGTATGGTAACTACCTATATATCTATGGGTTTATTTTTCAAAAAAATATTTCACGCCATTATTTATAGTCTTGCAGATTTTTCGTCCTCTGATTCTATAAATCATAGTGAAAATTTCACAGGTGCCATGTGCATGTTGTGCAAGTTACAGATCCCACAGCAGTTAGTAAAAGGTGCGCCCCCTCCCTCCCCCCTGATAAGCTCTAGCCAAGTAATTACTAAAACACACACATACACAAAAACCCAATTTAAAAAACCAACAACACAAGAACAGACGAAAACCAGTGAATCATCTCTTCTTTTCGTTTATATCTTCATTTCTTTACAATCAAATCCACATCTTCTCACCAAACATTCTTGATCCTCTTTTATCGCAGTCACTAATTTCCATCATATTTTTCATGTTTTCTTACTCACTTTCTTCCATGGCTCTTTTATTAGTCTGCAGTCATTTTACTTCCCTCGAGAACACTTTACTACAACTACAATATTCCCTGATGTTCTCTTCAAGTACCCCCCTCCCAATCTATCTCAACAATGGCTACCTATATGCAATACTAATGGATGCAACCCTGCCACTCTTGGATTGACAAATCCTAATCCAAGCTATGAAAATAGTAGTTTTTAAAAAAATGCCAACATGTGTGAGTTATGTCCCTTTACAGGCGTGATTGCATATCGGTTGGACTTGTTTTACTGAATTTGACCCCCTCTTACATATGCATTAATCTCAGATGAGAGAAAACAGCAAGATTAAAGATCGAATAAAAAGAGGGAAAGGAAAGAAGAAGAACCTACCAGTAGCCCTCACTATCCACCCATGTTGGAATTGAGCCTCAGACATTAAAAGAAAAGCTTAAATCAAAGTAGCTTCACTTCATTAGTTCAAGCCAAGCCCGAAACTTTCTACCAAGTGCATGTGACAAGATCTAAAGTAATAACACCAGACCTTGAAAAAAAAATCAATATTCATGTAATATTGTAGCCCACTTGTAGTGTTGTATGTAGCCCACATATAATATTAACACAATACTACAGGTGCCTGGGTTGGTCAGGATGCTGTATAGTAATATTGTATTGCAGACTCTGTGTGAGCATGTGTCTGTGTGTGTGTGTGTGTGTGTGAGAGAGAGAGAGAGAGAGAGAGAGAGAGAGAGAGAGAGAGAAAGATATATATATATATATATATATATATATATATATATATATATATATATATATATATATATATATATATATATATATATATAGAGAGAGAGAGAGAGAGAGAGAGAGAGAGAGAGAGAGAGAGATTGTGTCTTTCTTATAAGCACAGCAGAGGTGCCCGACCTGCATGGGCTTTAACCCACTTGAAAAGGGCAAAACCAATCGTAAAATAGTAAATGAGGTATAATTATAAAACACAACAACGAAACGGACAATTAAACTTGAAATCTTGAATCCTAAAGATCTGTAGATGTACTACTCCTACTACCAGTACCACTACTACTAGGCATACACTAGTATTACTAATTTCACTCTCTTTCCTTCCTCTCTCGATAAATTATACAGCAGTGACTCACTCACTCTCATCTGTCCTAATTAGACTTAAGACCTTATGTTTTCCCAGACCGCTGGTGCTTGTATGTGTATAAAATGAGACACAAAAACATGGAGGTGATCTGATGTGCCAAAAATCCCTGAAATCCGGGAAGACCCCATCCCTGATCAAACCCACTTGTGGTTACCACAGCCTTTCGCTTCATGGGGTTTTACCTAATCCACCACCACCATATTATGTGGTGGTGACCTCTTGGTAATTAAGAGGAGGCTGCAAGATAAAAGACAGATTAGAAAAACCCATGAAAGGAAGAGGTAGGACTGGCCATCAGCACCCATGGCTACACCACACAGTAAGGCACCTCGCTTCCAATAGTCAAAAGAGAAGAAAGAGGTTTGAAAACATGACCGTGAAAAAAGTGAAGAATAATGACATTAAATAATATTTAAGCCCCATAGGCTTGTTTGTTTCTTTGAAATTTACCCCATCCACCATTGCAGTGATCTCAGGGTGAACTAAGAGGAAACAGCAAGGTGACAGATAGTGAAAAAGGAAAGAAAGGAAAGAAGTTGGACCTACCAGCAGTGCCCGCCAACCGCCCGCAGTCCCATAGGAACAAAGACAATAATTACAAGAAAGACAGAAAAATCTTGATCACAATGGGGAATGAATACGCGACCTCTGCGTCAGCACCCAGCACCCACCCCCCCTCCCCAAGTCCCTAAGTATGTTATAAAAAGAGATAATTTATAAACAACCATTCTAGATTGACAAAGTAAATACCAAAAAGAAAAATTACTTTGGAGCAAAATTTGGATTAAAAATTACGTTATGAAATTGAATATATCCGCCAAACACTTACAAATGAACAACGGTCACTTTCCTATCTGGGTCTTCGTACACTTTATAACATAACTGTGTGAAGATATCCAAGATCTTACCTCTGGTTTGGATGGATCGGATAAATCAAGCTTCCTTTTTTCCTGGGTCCAATAGCGGCAAGGGCAGTCAAGTTGGCTTCTTTCTGGCGCAGTTCCTCGGCCTCCGCTTGTTGAAGCTGTCGAGTTGAATGTAATGTTGTGTCATGAAAATTACATAAACATTCTGCATGCCCCAACATCGTATAATATTAAAGTGCACTTGATACTGTACTGAAAAACATGACACATTGAAAAAACGGGTGTGAATTTAAACACTGATAACTATCTTTTTTATAATGGTATATGGCGGGGGGGGGGGGTATTAAGTGTCACTCATTTTATTTATAGAATTTAATTTCTTTTTAAGTGCTCAAAATAAAACTAATAGCTCATGAACTGGACTATCTCATTATAAACATTTCATCCTAAGATATATTAATCGTCTTTCTAGTTTCAAAAAGATATTGCTACCAAATTTCCTCATCTATAATTTCTAGAAATGAGCCATCCGCACTGCAACACTAAACAGGAGAGACATCGAAGCTAATGACTCAAAAGTTTACAACTGACGATAAGTGAACACGTGAACAAACCAACCTCTTTGGCTTTCTGCTTCAATTTTAGTTGCTCCGGATCTTCGTTCTTAGATTGACTCATTTTATTTATAGAATTTAATTTCTTTTCAAGTGCTCAAAATAAAACTAATAGCTCATTAACTGGACTATCTCATTATAAACATTTCATCCTAAGATATATTAATCGTCTTTCTAGTTTCAAAAAGATATTGCTACCAAATTTCCCTCATCTATAATTTCTAGAAATGAGCCATCAACACTGCAACACTAAACAGGAGAGACATCGAAGCTAATGACTCAAAAGTTTACAACTGACGATAAGTGAACACGTAAACAAACCAACCTCTTTGGCTTTCTGCTTCAATTTTAGTTGCTCCGGATCTTCGTTCTTAGATCGACTCTGAAATGACAAATTGCAAGAATAAGGCACGATTTAAACAGGAAATCAAACAAAAACAACCAAAAAAATCAACTGGATCAATGTGACACACTTTCCTTCATCAAAGAAAACATATCAGCACTTATTCTAGTGGGCCTAAAGGAAAATACAAAACACTGTACTAAAACAGCAGTAGGTTTTTTTGCATCACACATCTACCAATTACAATGTATAACCTTTGACATAACTTTGACCACAAATTTTTTCTTATCAGTGCATCAATATCAGAGAAAGGGCACAGCATCCATTCCCCCAGACAACATGCACCCAAGAATAACACTAGGTTGACCGAGGTTCATTCAACTGTTATAGTGATTACGATAAGTCATCATCGTTTTTCTTATAAATAGAATTTTCTGCAATTCACAACAAGACTGAATGAATTAATGAGAGAATCTGTTGTCTGTAGGTCTGTCAGAAAAGATATAATTGCATATGGGGGAAAAGAAAAGAACTAAAACTCACTTTAATGGCTCGCAGCAGTTTCTCTCGCTCCATTTCTTCATGCCGCTTTCTTTTCCATTTTGTCCAGCTCTTCCAAGAACTTCATCTGACATTTGGTTTCAGATTCCACTTCATATCTTGAGTCCATCTGACAGAGAAGTAAGTTGTCCGTATAACAGCCAAATCAAAAATAAAGACATGAAGAAGAAGAAGAAAAAGAAAATCCCAACCTTTACTAATTTTAATACACCTTCTAGGACAGATATTTGAAGTAGGCAAACAGCATTTAAATCTCAACCCTCGGATCTCTTCAAAATCAAGATAGATCAATTTATTTAAATTTTGTTCAATTCATCACATGTGGTAATCTCAGAGTGAATGGAGAGGAATAAGCAAGATAATAGACAAAAAAGAATGAAAGAAAAAGAAGCAGGACTTACCAGCAACCCCCGCCAACTGCCCACCTACAGTTAAGACTCATATTATGTGATAATGAATCTAAAATACATTTGCAAAGCTGTATGTGTACTCGCATGTGTGTAAACTGTACACCTACACATTATGATTTCCAGAACGTCTTCAACAAATGTGTATATGTGCCTAATATATGGAGATAATATCTTCTTTACAAATTTAATCAACTGTAACATATTAATAAGCTATATAATAAATGTGAGTGGTGTTGGCGGCCGAGCAGTTAGGCTGCTGGATTTGGGATCATGAGATCTAGGGTTCGAATCCTAGCAAAGCTAAGTCCGATGTTGCCTTCCTTGGGAAAGACACGTAACATACTTTTCCCCACTCAACCTAGGTGCAAATCGGTACAAGCACTAACTTTGAGGGTAAAAACTGCGTCAGACTAATGTCCTGGCCAGGGGGGTGAATATTGTCGCCTGTTCCGCTTCACGCTATGAAAACCGGGATAAGCTCCGGCTATATGGGCCATAACAGCCTTTAAGGAATTTGACTTAGTAGCCTGGGAGTAAAATTATCAAGTGTCGGACTAGCGTCCTGTCCAGAAGGTGATTATAATCACCTGTTCCGCTTCACACTACAGAAACCGGGATCTAAGATGGAAGTCTTAAAATACAGTTACTAATTAGATTCATAGCTACAAACCTTTTTCAAATTGAAAAACACTGACCGTGCAAACTAATTATAATTTGCGCAACAGCCCGCAACATTCCAGAAAACACACATAATTTAAATTGAATGAACCCCCTTGAAAGTACTTAACAAAACGTCTGCCTTTTCAGCGAAGTACGACGGTAGTTTTGCAACCTCTGAATGGAGTCTCGAGTCAACCCCTTTGAAGGTACTTAACAAAACGTCTGCCAATTGCTGGCCTTTTCAGCCCCGAAACACGACGGTAGTTTTGCAACCTCTGAACGGAGTCTCCAGACTTTCACCCTAATCTCTCTGAGTCTGTGCCTTAAGGTTTCTTAAAAAGAAATACAGTTAACCCTAATCTATGTACTTTTCAAGGTTAACACGCATTTGCAAACTCAAAGCCAGAAAAACATGCAAAGTAAATTTCTTCACGCACTGGTTGGCAGCTATGCAGATTGTAACCTACTGTACATTTATAACCCAATCATACTAAGTAATTCATACCAACCATCAAAACTATCAAACTTTCTTAACAACTGCCTTAACACTATCTTAGTCTTACTATCTAGCAGCACTTTAAAAATTCAGCTCATGCATTCTTACCTTGTAGATTTCTACTCTGTGCTCTGCGATTGTTGAGAGTTGTGACGTTAAATCTCGTAACCTTTCCTGAGTGGCATGAGAAATGAGATTAACTACCTGAGGTCCAATCTCCTCCAAGCCATACTTCTTGGCTGAGGAAAAAGAAAGCATGGGGTATAAACAGGGTCATACATTTAAACAACTAGACATAACAAACAAACAATCAAAAAACGATCTGACAAATTGTGAAGCAGACAGAAAACAGCCAGGACACCCTTTCCTACTAAGACTTGAAAATTAAGCAATTTACAGCTGTGCTCATGAACGTTTGACCTCCTCTAAGCAAAATACGTGGAAATGGAACAAAATGCATTTCCAATGCTGAAAATCAAGGGGTGCTATCAAGATGTATATATGTCATTAAAACGGAAATTTATAACCTCTATTGCACAAGGTAACAATATCTATAAAAAGTGCAAAACTGGAAATAAAACATAATAGCATTGAGCTTGTGGACTATTGCCTTGGTTTCAATGTGAAATCCACTCATTAGGCATTTCCCTGTAGTTTTTCCCCTCAGAGGGATAATTAAGTCTACTTATATTCGTTGAATTTGTTACTCGCGTGCGTTAAAATGTGCACAATGAATGGATACTCATAATTTAAGTCATAAGGAAATTTGCTACTTGAGATATGATGCAGACGAAATTGCAAGTAAAAAGATAGAAACAAAAGATCATAAAACCGAATCAAATATTGTAATCAAGAATGTTTTGTAGAGTTCAATTTCCCAAACTGCTACAACAAAACAATTAGTCTATATCACATGTGTTTCTGTTCCTACTACTTAGAAACTTGGACACAATTCAATTCGATTCTACTAAACATCTTTTCTAAATTGTTTTATTTTTCCATGTTTAGAATCATCTGCTCACTTCCTCCTGATAAAGCCAGCGAGAAATGATAAAATGTTATTTCATGATCAATGAAATGAAACTGAATGGAATGAAAGGGATACCAACCAATGGCGTTTATTTTCCGCAGCAATGGCGCCGTTGACAGGAACATCTCTTCTTTACAGGATCTAACCTGAGCTCCAATGGAATCGGCATTGGTGGTAGCCAGGATATTTTTTGACTCCTCTGACAGATTGACACCTCCCATGGTAGCCACATCATTAATATCATCATCCCCGTCCCTAAAATAGAAGGGAGAGTGGTCTGTCTTAGAATTTGTACCTGATGCTAACAAATCATTCACCTCATAAATGGAAGAATATCATCACTGTGATAAAATGGCTAAGAGAATGCTTCATTTCTACTTATTTTCATCATTGGGATTTATCCTTTCTGCCATACACTATGACCTCATGGAGGACTAAGAGGAGAATAGCAAGATGAAAAGACAGATGTAAAAAATGAAAGGAAGCAGGAAGAACATATCTTTACCCCCAATCAACTGTTCATATATATATATATGAAAAAAATAAAATCTGGAGCAGTTGCCAACAAAAAACACAACAAAAAAAGCCAAGTCCACCTGGGGAATTTCTTCAATCGTTACCGATGATCTGATCATTGAATAGATAACTATGAAACAAAATCCATCATGAGAGATTTACTGAGATAAGATACTGGAGAAGATAAGTGGTGAGAGAATTTCTTCCAGCATTGAGGGTTGCCACTGCCGTCCTATCTTGTCTTCTCATACACATACACCCGCCAACCAACACCTTTAGTTGCAAAAGGAAATGTTACCATAAAATCAACACAAAAGATAACCAACATACAAAGTGACAGAAGACTTGCTCTTGAATTGGAGATGCCAAGATAGCTATTGTTTGATTAGAATTGACTCTGTCCACCGTATGCGGTGATCTCAGGGTGAATTAAGAGGAAACAGCAAGATGAAAGATAAGTTTAAGAATGAAAGGAAAGAAGTAGGACCTACCAGCAACACCTGCCAACAATAACTTAAAGATTCAGAATAAAAATTCTAATCTCAAAATGACGCATAAAGGGACTCACTTCAAAGCCTCAAATTTCCTCTTCTCTCTGTGAATTGGGACAATGGGACTAGGAGCCTCGGACTTGGGGATCATAGGGGAGGAGGAGGGCGACGACGTTGGGGGTCGGATGACGGGCTGGGGTGTGGGCGTACAGGAGTTTTATTTCGCACTAGCTGTGGTGGGAGGGTTTGTGGGGCGTGGGGGCTGATGAGGAGCGTGCACCATGACTTTGTTGCCACCGGGAGCAATGGCCATCTGTGTTATCGGATGACGGATTGAAGCCAATTTGCTGCTTGATGGACCTGGAGACGCATGGACTTTCTGTAATAAATAAAAAATAAATAAAGCAATGTTACTATATATAACACTAATTCATTGAAATGACAACAATTAGAGAGCAAGAGAAGCAAATTGCAAACAGATTTACCCCACTGAATAGAAAAAAGAGATATCAAGAGAGCTCAAATCTTGAAGAATATCCCTAATGTTACATATCAACGATGAAAGTCCCAAACTGCAAGTTTAAAATTAGTGACACTGTTTTCTCGCGTTTTTAACATTAGGAAGCTCCTATGCTTCGTCTGGTTAGGATTCCACGGCACAAACATTAAAAGAAAACTGGATAATAACCATATGAGCAATCCACGTATCCCTATTGTGTCACTTATGACACTTGTAAACCGTGTATGTCTGTGAACATAGATTAAAAAGGGCAGCATCATTTTCTTTGATTTTCTCAAAACATCCAAAATTGGACTTTCACCATCAATATTTTCAGATCTGCCAACCTCCAATACTAAACCTTGTAGGTTTTCTTTTAAAAATCTGAGACAAATTTTGTAGTGTTTTTGATACATGTGTTATATTATAGATAATGGAAATACAAAGAGCCCATGGCCCTACATCAAATAAGTTCAAGCAGCTTTCTTTAAAGTATGGTATGAGATCACCAGTAAAAGTAAAAAAACATAGGGTTTGATTTGATTTTGTGGTGACTGTGTGCACTACATTTTCAATATGTTTATACAGATTACGAATATTTTATAGAAACAACTGTTAATCCTTACACCTTTATTTTTCTTCCATGATCATTTGAAAGAACATAATTCTCAGCATACTTTATAGTAGGCTAGAATTTCTAACTTCTCATACACATTTAAACAGCGATGAATCACTAATCCATAATCTTCTTCCAAATCAAAAGCATCTCGACCTACATTAAAACTGTCCACCTGGTCAGCAGACCGACTTGAGCCAAGAAGCCTGGACACATGACCTGCATCCAAATATCCTGTATTTCCTATTTCTGAGTCACTCGAAATTACATAAACCTGGTCGAGTTCGGGATATTCATGAGTGACGCTGACTAAATTTTTTTTTAAGAAACTGTAAAGATAAATCCATTTTTCTCACTGCCCCTCTTTCCCTTTACTCTATTTGCACACTCAGACGCTTAAAGCTCAGAGGGACAAAGAAGTGTGCTACATGGCACAACCCACATCCAACAATAAAAAAATTAATTATCCAAATTCAATAACTCTCTGTCAATTTCTCAGTAGATAATCTAGATTTAGGCACAGGAATACAGAAACCTGACATGAGCAACAGAAAAAGAAAGAAAATTTAAAAAACAGGAACAAATCTTTTTTTTTAAACCCCCTAGTTTTGAAGCGCAAGAAAAAGAAATCTTCAAAAATGACAAATTAAACCCCACCCCATAATTTCTTTTTTCTTCAGGTTTGAAATTCAGTGCCATATGTCTAGGTCCTAAAACCAGCATCACTTTGCAAATTTTATCCCGAGAAAATTTTATCCAAGAAATCCAACAAATCACTTGCCTGTTGATGCTGTTGAATTGAAGTCATAACGGGCCGCTGGGTGATGGTTCCTGTGGCTGTGATGACCTGCTGAGTGGCGACAGCCGGGGATATGTGGGGCTGAGCAGCACGATGTGTGTGAGTTGATGATGCGGTTGTAGAAGGCGGGGGTTGATTCCATCGATGTTCATCATGCCAGCCAACATTGACTGTCGCAATAATGGGAGACTTCTCTGTGAAGCAAATAAATGACAAAAGAAAAGAAAAAATACTTGTTTAATATCAAGGAAAGATTTTTTTTAAAAATAGTATGATTTGAAAATTTTAAATAAAGCAACCAAATTCCTCCCTTAGCTGGGAAATAAAATAATTCACAAAACTGAAAATTAACATTTGCATGCTGTCTGATGCAGGTTAAAAAATTATGAAACACATTCCAATAATGGGATTTTAATACATGCAGTAGCATAGCAGTTTATAAGTTAACATAAAGTTTAGAGACAATAAAGACTATAAAATGAATTAAAAAGTCACCAAAGCAATAAACTGAGGAGGCATGCAATACAAAATTAATTAATAAAAGATTTATTTTTTTAGATGGAGGGGGTGGGGATAAGGAGGAAAACTTTAAAAACACCTTCACTAAGGCTTTTGATAAGACTGAATAAAACATAGACAACATTGCATCAACAATGCTACATAAAAACAACAAAAATTCATTATCAAATTTGAGGGGGAAAATAGACCCAACATCATTTCCCACTGTCAACTAAACACTGCACAACAATGACAAACCAGCGCATAAGAAACAATATCTAAAACACTTTTTACATCAGTATCTCTGCCAAGACTAAAAACTATAATATTTTTTTCTCCTTCTAGTGTGCCAAGTTAGAGTTATGAGAAATGATTTACCTGGAAACTAACCTGCAGACAAGCACTGGATCACTAAAGCAGGATCTCTATGATGCAAAAAATCAAAGTGCTCAGGGACTATTTCCAACTTGTGACCAAGGCACAGGGTTCTTTCTCTCTCTATTGCCTTGCTTCCAAGCATTTACAAAGATGAAGTACAAGCCACACAAGAAAAAATGTAAGAGACAGCCTCTTTTTCTACACTATCTAAAATAATTTCCTCCACCCACAGAAACATGGCAGCACTGCATCAAATGAGTGACAAAGGTTTCTATTAGACATGGAAACTACACAGATACAAGAGATAGATTCCAGGTGTGACTGCAAGACTGGGTTTATTGCGAAGGCATAACAAGTGGAGGGGAACACTAGGAGAAAACACAAGACACTCAGCACTGATTGACATCTATTAGCGACAGACACGGATTAAATGGAAAGGAAAAGCAGAGTAACACATTCAAAATGCCCACAAGAAGGTGTGTAGCAAGCAACAAGAATGATACAGAATTACATTGGAACTTTTCATACACAATATTGAACATCACAAAGCTTCTTCCCACTGAAACTAAGCCAAGTAAGATCAAATTGAAGAAAGAGACACTGCAACAGATGGTATGGCAAACACCAATGGCTCATGGCTGTTGGAGGGGGGGTCTGGAAATGCCATTTTTGTCGAAAATAGGACAAATCTAGTCTATCATACTAGTGGATAGAGCAGTTTATTCCCATCATAATGATATCATAAAAGAAGCTCAGTATCGATTCTTTGAATTTAAATGAATTTTTTAGAAACAATCTTTTAACACAGCTATTATACAATAAAAACCAGAATATTATCTAAAGTACCGCAAGTTGGCACTCATTTTTTATCTTCACAATAAACGCTATCCAAAACAACCTTATTTGAGGATCTATTATGAATATTGCCTTAGATCGGCTGGAAGTTACGGAACATATTCTGCGCACCTATTATCAAAAGTCACCATCTCAAAATGAGTAAAAAGGTGCTGGTGTCAATAAGAAGTAGTTCAGAGCCTCTCAAGGTTTTTTGCTGTTTCAAAGTATTATCCTACTCTTTTCTTAGGTTTATGGAAGAAAAAATACGATTTTCTTTTTGTTCATTATTTCCTATCTATTTTTTTTTATTTCTCAACGTATCTTCATGAAATTTGGTATGGATGATGAGTGAGGGAAAACAAAGAAATAGTCAGAGGCTTTTTTTTATATGTATTATAGTTCGGGAAAAATTGAATTTTTTGTACAATATTTTTATATATTTTTGGTTGTTCTCATATGCTATTTTCAAAAGTTCATAAAATCAAAACTTACAATTGAAACAAAAATCCGATCTAATCAAATTTAGATATTGTATCAAATAAGGTGTGTGCCAAGTTTGAAACAAATTTGTTGAAAAATGAAAAAGCCTATCGATATTGAAGTTGGTCAAATTTGGGGGCAAAATCTGAGATGGTCGCCGTTTCCATGGCAACCCGAAGCGTCAGGAAAAAAACGACATAATTCAACTCAGTACATCATGCCCATTACACCTATACATACGTTAAATTGACAGGAACAAACGGGAAAATTTTCACTCCAGGACCCCATCTACATAAAGAAATATCACTTTGTTTAATTTTTTTCCCCCGTCATTGATAAAGCCACAAAAGAAAGCAGTACAAAAGCCATAAAAAAAACAACAACAAATGAACAGACAAAGAAATCTAAGCCGAACAAAACAAATTTCTAAATAAAGACAACAAGCACTAACCATTATAAAGAAGAAACTAAAAACAGAAGAAATCTATGTCAAAGTACAGCCATTTACAGACAGTGATTGAATCAGGCCATTTCTTCATGTGATGACAACAGGATAGCACTTTGATGATATAGATATCGTTTATATCTACAGCTAATGACCGTAAAGACGGGTCACTAACATAGCTAACTCTTGGTGCTGACAATCAAAGAAGAGAACTGCGTATTAATACTCCACGCTGATGCTTTCGATAGCTGTGGTTTTGGATACTAGAGTGAAATCTCACCAAGCACACTGAAGCAACATAGTGCGTGATCAGTGCAGTCGCAGCCAATTATAACAAGAAATATTACACCGAAAAAAATATCATGTTTGACCACTTATAATGTTTACCATGAGAGGTACAAGACCACTACTCTGTAAATGAATGGGGAATATTTCACTATTAATTACGACAAAAAGGGAGCAAGACAAAACTATGCAAGACAACAACGTTGTTATTGGTATTATCATCATCATCATTACTATGATTATTATTCAAAATCACTGCTGTTTTTTCACTCTCCTTCAACAATCTCACAACCTTCTAAAATTCACAACTATTGAAGATATGCAATGCCCATTTTTTTTTTACTTAAGACGTTCAACATTTCTATTTATCAGGCCTAGAAAAAGACAATAAACTCATGTAAAAATCTTTTTAGAAGTTTTATTTATCAATAAACAAATATCAAAATGTAAATATATAAATAAATAAATAAATAAAAGCACTTCTTTGTTTTAAAATCTTGAAATAAAATAAATGAGATACAACCAACTTAAAAATATAATTCAGGCATCAATTCCATCACACATTCATGTCTATCACTGGTCACCATATAATCCCCTTGCAGCATGCCAAAATACAATCAATGCATTGGCCAAAGGATAGGGGATGGGAGGGGTATTTTCCTAAAACCTATAGTCTAGAAGATTTTGATCAGGAAGTGGAGAGCTTTTTGGGTTTGATGTGTGGCTTTACTTTTAAAAATAAATTACAAATTAGTTTTAAAAACCAAACAAGGTTTCTATAGTTATGACCAATAGATTTTCATTAATCTTCATTGAAGTTCCCAAGTTAAACAAGATGTACTAGCCCTAAAGTTAGCCCATCCTGTCCTGTTTCAATATTTCTTTATTTTTGATGGGGGGTTTTTTGTTTGCTTTATTAGAATGTTCGATACACTTAATGTGGTGATCTCAGGGTGAATAATGAGGTTATAGCAAGGTGAAAGCCATGTGAATAGAAAGGAATAGAATCTACCGGTAGCCCCCATTAACCACCCACATGCCAATCTGAATTTCTGAAATGATGTCACAGTACAGTGGACCTCAGATATACTGAAACTGTCAGGCTCTGTCAGTATTAAAATAAAAGCTTGAAAAACATGCAATGTTTAAGAACAAAGTCTCATGCACATCATTGCAACTGAAATTGCCGCACATGGCATGACATGTATTGCCACCCATGGAAGAAAAACACAACAAAAACGATAACGCCCCCTTCCCCAATGAGAAGAAAAAAAACCAAAATCGAGCCAAAAACAAAAGAAAACAAAACAAAATAGAGACTTGAGTGTACAGTTAACGCAAAATTTAAAAGAGGACCTCACGCCAATTATAAAAGCAAAGATAAAAAGGGAATGGAAGTAAGTATGACATACACATTATAAACAAGGGTTCTTGTTTATTACCTTCTTTTACAGTCCCTTCTCAACTTCAGCCAGAAAGATTGACCATGCTTTTAAGCTACTTCAAGCAAATTATGACAGGAACCATCCATTCAAGTGAACAAGTTGAAGACAGGTGTGAGACATGTGAACAATGATCTCCTTGGATAGGTCATACACAGACAAAATACAAGCTTCATCGGCACATCCTTTGGAAAGAGCATGGACATATAGTTTCTCGCCTACTGAATTCTCAACACAACTTGTCAGAGAGTTGTATGGGATTCTTCCTTGTAATCCTTACGTCTCTCTCTTCTAGCACTAAGAGAAACTCACTACTCTCTCTACCCACAGCATTGTGACAACTTGTGTAACATCATTATTTATCAAGGCATGATGGCAATGTTAACCTCTGCCTTAAAATTCCAACTAACCCATATACGAAAAGAAGAGCAATGTCAGTTAGCATCAGTAAAAATGCTTTCGCCTCTCGTAATATACCAGGCATAGCTGCCAACCTTTTCAAATTGAAAAACAAGACTATAATCGCGCTCTAACTCGCACAACGCCCTGTGCGTAATATTTCAGAAAGCACTTATAATTTAACTTGAAGTAACCCCTTTAAAGTAAATAACAAAATTTCTATTAATCGCTGGCCTCTGGAGAAGTGCAACGGTAGTCTTGCAAACGCAGAAAGGCGACTCCAGACTGTCACCTAAATTAGTCTCCGTTGTTAACAACTTGTTTCTTTAAAGACAAAATAGTTACACCTTATATACATACTCTTCAAGGTAAATACAGACTTACAGACAAAAAAAACGTACTAAATATGTTATTGGCATACTGGCTCGGAGCAATGAATAGGTAAACTTGAAATATAAATACCTGATAGTGACGTGAAGCAGAAAGTCACAAGGGACGTGGGACAGTACACTACCGTTGAAAGCAAGCATTTTGTGCCACAGACTAAATCATGCATTTGTAAAATAAAAATGCTACTGAAATGAAATGTAATCTGGGAATTTGAATAAATTCACTTTAATCTTATATCGTTAGGGTAAATCAAGAGGTCCACTGTATTGTTTCCGCCTATTCCTGGCCTGACCATCCTTAATTCAAAGGTTTAAAAAATATACTGGACAAGCCCTCAATAATAAATAATACATCTATGGGAGAAAAGGTTCCAAACTGAAGATGATGTTTCGGAGGGTCTTTAGCTTGCCCCTGCAAAGTTACCACACATGAAAGGAGAGGGTTTTGACAGCCGTTTACATATCAAAGCAATGATAAAAATGAGACGATAAATAAACAGACACCGGTCTTGAATCTTACCTTGAGAAACGGGACTAAGTAAGGTTGAGGGGACGACTGCAACTCGTGTTGAAGCTGTTCAGTAAAAGCTTCTGGTTCGACTTTTCCATTCTGAAGATAAGCAACACATAGAACTGTACAAAATGCTTACAAAGTTTCAACCTACACCAGCATGAAATATGATATAACATCAATTTTCTTTTTAAAAGCCTGGCCGTAACCAGGGCAAACATCAAGGATAAAGGCAAACTACTAAACTAACAACAGTATCTAGTCAATTGTTAACAGATCTCAATGACTTAAGCTTTTCGAGCTTTAAGAAGCCTCAGACCATTTTTTGTGGGTCAAGAATATAATGATTTCAACTGAATGAAATTACGATATAAACAGAAAAGATAACTCATATTTTGCTAACATGGAAAGAAAATCTATTCTCTTTAATAAGTGGGAAGAGTATACTTAAAACTGCAAGTGCTAATCAGAGCTCATGCTGTCATATGTAAGAAAAAATAATAAAATAACAGCAAACAGACAACCCGAATATATCAAACCACGATTGCAATGGTCTGGGAGGATTCAGATGTTAAAATATTTAAGGAACAATTGAAAAGAGGATCACAAAGAAATCAGTGTGACAGAAACGAAACATTCAGGGATACATTTGATTTTGCTAAAAGAAAAGGTGTCCTACTAATAATTCCTCTATTGCATTTTATTCCATACAGAGACCTTTTGTCATCGTAACGGTTCTTTAAAATAAGACAGAGATGGATTTTATAAAAGACACAATATTGCAGGCACAATGTTGGTCTAACAAACAGAAATGCTCATCTTACAAATTTCCAAACGTTGGTAAATCGCATTAGATCTACCAGGTAACACTTAAAAACTTACAATCAATATATACCATATATCTTAAAATATGCCACTTCAGTCCAGAATATTCTCTACTCTCTCAATAAACTGAGTTATTAGTGAGGCGTCAATTCAAGAAGGAAAGAGAAGCATAAGGAATCATTGTTGAGATTCTCTTACAATGAGGCCTTGGATTAAAGCTTGCACGTTGTTGACTGTCTCTGCAGGTTGACTGCGCGCCAACTTGATAAGGGTTGATAAAAAGTTTTTGCATTTTTTTACATTCTCCAGCATGGCTTTATCTGTGGATTCAAATAACAATGCTTCTTTTAACATTCACACTTTTTGCCATTGACAAAAGAGATTGATCGTAAACAATCTAAACAAATTGAAATTTTTTATAATTCAATTTAATACAAAAGAAAACACACAAAAACTCAAAAACAAAAATTACACTACAATCCATCTCTACTCCCAACTGTTTTTTTCATTTATTGGAATTTTCCCTGTTCACCATAGGCTGTAATTTCAACATGAGTAAAGATGACACAGCAAGATAAAAGACATGAAAGTGTGAAAGGAAAGAAGTAAAACCCAATTACCCACACTCCCCTGAATAAATATGAATGCAAATAGAGAAAATAAGGATATTTTCAGTGGCCTTAAAGGCTGAAATTTATACTTGGAATGAGTAGAATGAAGAGTTAATCCCTCCATTCAAATCAAAAGGTGAAATGTAACTCACTCATTTCCACAGGCACGGGAGCAGGGGTTGCAGTGCTGCTTCCCAAGGTCGAGGTTACTGGCTGATTTATTGAAACAATCGGCTGTCGGACAATCGAACTCACACCACCTGCAGGTCTCTGCAAAGTCTGAACCATAGAAGTCATGGCCTGACCTCTAATCTGTTGTGGTTGGCCGGCTGAGGGTTGAATTGTGACTATGGTTTGCCCACTGGCGGCAGGACGGATTGAAGCTTGGGATGGAAGTGGCTACAGCCAGAAAGAGAGAAAAGGTGTATGAGTATGTGCACATGAACGTGTATTGAAGGTGGGGACAAAAAAGACAGTATTATAAAGCATCCTGATAGATTTTGGTATATAAATAACCAATTTTACATCTTAACCCCTTCTGTGCTGGCCAGTCTTCCCTATCTGTGCGAATCAACACAGTGCGTATTACTTGATATAAGTTTCACTGATTCTTTCCAGGTTTAACTTTTTATTTTGCTTTTGTTTAACTTATTTCCTTCTAAAATGATCTTTCTTGAATACAGAATTGTACGAAGTTTGAAGGCCTGATTCTGTTACCTAGGAACATTTTTTATAACATTTCTGGGTTGTTTTTTTCAAACTGGACCAGTTAGTCCGTGTAAGCCTAGATGCCTCAAGGCTTCTCACACCCAAGCTTTGTTTCGATACATCTAAGTGATAGTAATACTGATGTGTTCAGATCAAGAACTAGTTAGATAAAGTGAATTCTTGGATTTACCTGTCTCTTTATAACAGTTCTTACGTAGTAAAACATCTGAAAATATTATAAGCTTTTACAACTTTCTTTATCATTTCTCTTATCACAGGAATTTTAAACACATACAAATCAAATTCAAATACACTGACCTATCATTTATAATCTTCATTTTGACACCAAAATATTTAAGTATTACAGTAATCACTGCTTAAATGCTCACCGCCATAATGCCTGGTTCTCCTAAATGCCCACAAAAGAAACCGATTATAATTTGTAAATTGTCTAAATGTCCTTTTCAAAAGCAAGATTTTCCTTTAAATACCCGGTCTCAACAGCAACTGCAGGTATAAACTTCTTCAAATCATCATTAAGTATATCCGTAACAGATTAAAAAATCTTTTTTTCCTTATGTAATCCTAACACAAATAGGGCTAATGTATACCCGTCAACAATTTGCCACGCCCTTTATAGACCTATCCAATGTACTGTAATGAAAGGTGACCAGTTTCCTCTTAACTTCACCCACTCTTTCCCACAGTCTTTGTGGACAACCGGTTTGTCGTTCGACAATTAGAGTTGAGCAGTCTTCTGGACTCTGCCCATGGCTCTTTCCTTGATGTCATAAATTGCATGAAATTATGAATGAATGATGTTGTATATCTTTCACATTTCTGTGATGTATTTGTCATACTAATAAATTATTATATTACTGCATTAATGTTTAGCGATTTTAATAATGAGTGGATCTATGTATTATGATTTTTAAACTTATTTATGAGGAACAGAATATAATTTCTTTCTTTGGATGAATAAAGTATTATTATTATTATTATTAACTGGTCTTTTTAATTAACCGGGCATGCGCCACGTGTGAACAGTTTTATTTATCATCTGTACCGTCTCGCATTGGCTGTATCCATTCTTGTGCCTTCAGGTCTTTGTGGCGAGCGTTCAATTTTATGTAAAGCTGAGGACTCTTCTACAACAAACGACCTGGCTTAGGTTATGAACCTTTATCCTTGCCTGCCCATTGATCACCCCCCAATTAGTTACCCAGACCGATTTTCCCATAAATGCCCTCTTTGCTGTAATACCCATTTTCTCTGCTTCCCAAACACTAGGCATCTAGGCGGTAACTACTGTATTATGTAAATTACAGACTTACCAGAGGCCTCTTACAACCCTAACGTTTCTCATGACATTGACGAGCCCAAATAATTTATAACTTTTTGCACTATTAACTCTTAAACATAATGAAAGGAAAAGAAAACTGCTTCTCTTTGCTTAGCATTTTGAATTGTATCACAGATCACCATACTTAGACTTAGACTATTGATATAGCTTAATCAAATTTATCTTTAATGAGAAAAACTATAATAATTATTATATTATTATATACTAGTGTGACCTTTTCTTTGCTATGTAGCTTATCATGAGGAATATTCAACAGAATAATTAATGACATGCATGAGACAAAAAGAACTAGAGAAAACAATCAAACTTTTATACTTAAGTTGATGGGAAAATCAAACTTCTCTCATTTATGACGATGAAAGCATTACCAATTGAAGTCTTACCCGCACATTTTGTACTCTATAACTGCTTGGAGCAATAGTTGTTATTATACTGTTACTACTTGGTGACTGATGAAGAACGCTCTGAGGAGCAGAAACCAACACCAGTTGACCACTTTCATTCCTCACTAAAAGAGCCCCTTGAGGGATGGTTATGGTGCTCTGGGGAAAGCAACAAAGAAAGTAAAGGTTACACATATGATTATGTCCCCATCTTATTATGCACACCATACAACATGAAAGTTTATATCTTGTAAAAAGCAAAACATGAATTTCACACAGAAACCTTTTCTCTTGAGAGAAAGATCTCTCTCTGACGAAAGCAAAGCACTCATATATGAGGTGGTGAGATGCAAAACCTGCTATGCGCCATTTTTACATATTGTGAGTTCTTTCACCATCTTAGACTTTACATGAAGAGTCTTCTGATGATGAAATAATATTTCTTCAAAACAGACTATATCATATTATAATTTGACTCTAAACATCAAATTGATCAGACTTTTTACAAACTAAAGGAAGACATTCTCAAGTTATCTTTTTGGGATTTAGCGGTTTTTGCTATACAAACGCTCTCCCTTTCTCTCTCTCACACTTAGAAGCATGGCAGGCGTAGTTTGCATTGTGAATCTGTCACATCATGCTGATTCTGGCAGGTGGGACATTGGTCCCTTGCAATTTTGGATTCAAATTTTCCAGAATTGCCTGTGTGCATCTATAATTATTTTTGGTTTGAGCCTAATCCAATTATCTTGAGCAAACTCCATCTACCTTTCATATAGATCTACTACTTGTTTACCAATATATGGGGTCTGGTTAACTTAAAGACCATATTTCAACCATTTCAAGCAACATAATAGCATTGCAAAGATGGATGTGATTTCCAATTAATTGCTGTATTTGTCATTATATCTCATCCTTGTTTTCAATGAAAAATCTACAACTTACATGATTAAAAAAATAATCTTTTTAAACCAAATCATCCAATGTACCATCTACATATATCTGATTGAAATAAAATTGAAATGCCTACATATTTGAAATCTATGAAAAGGACACCTATCCTGACAAATTGACAAGATAGGTGCCTGTTAAAAATAGTTTTGTTGGCGGCCCAGGCACATTGTTAAGGGGCCAACTTATGTAGAAAAATATTTTTTCCTGAGAGTACATGCTGGTAGGCAGATGGTGATGTTAGATCGTAACTATTGTAATAGAATACTAATAACACCTCAGCTCAGCTTTCAATGCCAAACCTGCTCTAAAAAGAAAACACAAAGAGCACAGATAACCAAATGTTTAATTTTATACGGGGATCTTGATTCAATGACTGATGATAACATTAAGCATAAAAAGTCTAAGGCTTTAACACCATATAACTCTTTTCGTCACAAAGCCATTTAATTTTAATCCAATTAAGAATATCTATTCATCAATCTTCTAGATTTTTTTCAAATAATTTTTAGATCCATTGCGATCCCTCTTCTTCTCTTGAAGGTATTGTAGAATGTTCGAGTTTCTATTTTTTGAGAACCCTTGGAACGGAGACTGACTTCTTGCGGTCTCATAACAATAAAATCTCAACCTCATGAGATATCACTTAAATTCTTTTACATTGTTTTTTCTACAACTATTTTTGCACCTATCAAGCCATTTTGGAATTCTGACAAGAATAACTAATGCAGAGTGATTTCTTAAAAGCATACCAAAATAACTGGCAACGAGTGAGTTTTAAAACGTTAATAAATCACTTCTCCTGAAGCGTTTTTTCTTCTGTCAAGTTTGGGTATTTGCTTTTAGTATATGAGTAACTGTAACAACACAGTCATCCTAAGTCATTGAAAAGTTTGTAGTGTCCTTGGTTGCCATAGAAATGGCCGCCATCTTGGATCTTGACCTAATTTTCAAAATCTATCTCATCCCTTAGTTAGGAATAAAATCACTCAAAACCTGTGCAGATTGTCTTTTCCACTTAATATCTAAAGAATGACATCAGGGTTTTTTCTCTTCCTTGAATTTTTGAAAATTATATATTCTCTATACAAAAATGGAATTTTTTATTACAATAAAAAGTATTTTCTCAAATAAGATATAAAAAAAATATATAGTCAATACTTTAACATTGACAAGAGGAACCTGTGTGCCAAATATAATACAAATCATTCGGTAAATGACAGAGGAGATAGAATTTTAGTGTAAAAAAACTACATTTCGAGAAAAATGCAAGTGAAGAAAATAAAAGAAAATAACAAAGTAAACATTTCAGATGGGTTGCCCTTCTTGTAGCAGCCCCCTTACTCTTTCGACAGTCTCTGGCATTGTCACTAATGTAAAGAGAATTGTAAATCTAGGTTTACATGTCCACATGACCAGTTTTTTGTTTTGTTCCTCTATTCCTATGCTTGTGCGTGTGTTTACATACACACCGACGTGCAACACCTCTTACGTCACACAGCGCTGGGCCACGTCGACATGCAGTATCTGTGAAAGCTAAGTGAAACTGGTGCTGCCACATTTGACGATAGGCTGCAAATACACAGGTTTTTTACTGCCATCTTCTCAGTAAGTGTTAGGGTAATTGAAGTAAAAATTTTGACTGTTTTTAACTAGATCTAAATCTACCCTCACCTACAAAATATTTCGTAACAAAAAAAATGAGACGCCATATGGACATTTTTTGGGATAATCGCACTTTAGCCAGCAATATTTAACATCGAATACGATTACAAATCCAGTTTATGCTAGATACTGGGCTTGGTCCTGATGATATCCCTCTCTCATGCTCCTCGATCGACGAGCGTTGCATGACGGGCTATGAAGAGCCTCTCACTTTTGCATGTGTTGTTCTCCAGTCGTCGCCCTATTATTACTCCCACTTTAGCACCGCTGACCATAGTAAATGAAGTGAAAAATATACTGCATCGGTGCTAAAATGGGAGTAATAATAGGTCACGACTTGTGTCAGGCAGCGAGGCTTCAAGCCATCTTCCTATTACTCCCACACGTGTGTTCTCCAGTCATCGCCCTATTAATACTCCCACTTTAGCACCGCTGACCATAGCCGTGTTCTCCGGTCGTCACCCTATTATTACTCCCACTTAAGCACCGCTGACCATAGGCGCAATGGTAGGAAATACCCGTCGGCGGTGCTAAAGCAGGAGTAATAATATGGCGACGACTGACTTGGGAAGACGACTTGGAAACACAAGAGCGGGGCTTTTTGTTGTTTGTTTTCATGCAGGGGGCAAGCCCCCTGAAACCCCCTACACTTTTATCAAGAAGAGGATAAAACTGAGAAACAGAAGCAGTAAGAAAGTAAAATGATAATATCATTATTATTCCCCTGCATCAGGAAACAAGAATTGCGTTGATCAGCTATTTTGAAGAAAACAGACACAAGGAGTATATAATTATTCAAATATCGACATAGGAACACTGTTTCTTTTAATGCAGAGCAAACACCCTCCTCGACTCCCTCCTCAGGATAAGCTATGGAAATCTAATAAGAAAAATGTATCTCTCAAGTCTCATTCACGGAGTTAGGCCTAGAGTAGATAGGACCACTCATAGAACATGTAGGGTAGGCCTCGCGCAGGGGCGAGATTGATGAAAGATAGCACTGCCAAGTGTCCAACGGTCATGTCAATATTTCTTTTTTCAGACCCAGCCACGGAGGCTTGCGAGAAGTGAGAGGAGAGTAAATCAGTATCACGGTAGGCTAGCCTTCATCACGGTCAGTTGACCTGAGTCGGCGAGAGAACACAAGTGAGGGCGTAGTCGCGTTTTTTTTTTTTTTCAGTGAGTCAGAATACACTGCGAACAGTATCTTTAACTATTTTCAAGTTTAATACTGCCTGGCGGTGCTAAAGTGTGATTATGCCCATTTTTCTGCCATAAACTTGTAGATAAATGATTGTTTTACCCATATATGCAAAGAACAGAAAGTCAACAATTTGGTCCCAAACTCGTTAATCCAGGTGGCGTCCCCCTCCAATCAAAACAAACAAAAAGTTACTTACAGGTGATGAGGATGGCTGACGTGGAGCAATGTTCTGCTGTTGAGCAATCCTTACTGGATTTGAAATATTAACCTGGCCAGGCCGAATCTGTTGAGTGATGACAGGGGGTCGTAACGTGGAAGGAGTTCCACTAGAAGATGCATTGACAACTTGCAGTGAGGAAGAAGTATTCGCAAGAGTTGTTGCAATTGACGGTCTGACAATAACGTGCTGCTGTGTACTTGGAGTATGAGTTCTAAGGGTAATAACGTTAGAGCCAGAACCTGTTACACCTTTCAGTATGTGCTGTTGCCCAGATGCAATCATAGGTGTTGACCCTCGAACAGTATGGGTAGCTGCTCCATGTATCACAGAATTTGACATTGGAATATCACTTTTCACATTCATATTAGCATTACTTTTCACAGCATGGTTTGAATCACTTTTCACAATTATATGATGAGGTATCACAGAACCAGTTTTATTTTGCACATTTTGCAAATGCGTACTACCATTTGGTAGTAGTGTGACTGGTTTTTGCTCGGCAGCAATAGTGGCCAAGTTGTGGATCGCATTACTTGCTCCTGATGAATTAATAATACCAGGATTTGATGTTTGATTTTGCATTGGCCTTATCGTAATACCGTGCGAAATGGCACTATTAATGTCTTGATTTTGTCTACTTGTTATTGGTAACTGACTATTAGGTAAAGAGTTTGAGACTTTTGAAGGGTTGGCTACAATTCTTATTGATGGACTATTTGCCATTTGTTTGTCATTAACTACACTGTGAAGATTTGGATTAGAATTTGGTGAATGTGAATTGATTATTGAGGAAATACCAATGATCTGAGAGTTACTTATGGTTCCCTTTGCTGAACTCAACAGATTAAGATCTACATTATTTTGAGAGTGAAATTTGTTGGCAATAAGCGTGTTATTATTGTACGATGGTCCTTGAACAATCAGCTGCTGCCGTGGATGTGCACTCACATTGGAAGATGATGCACTGTGACCTATGTGATTATTATTACATGAGGATGAACCTGAAACGGCTTTCTGAGAGTCCTTGCTCACTGGTGTTGCTGCTAGCTGCGATGCCAACGATCCAACGAGGGCAGTGACTTTGTTTTCATCTATTTCAGTCGACAAGAAATCATCCATAGACCTACGGTCCGCCATTTCAATGGCTTGTTTAGTTTTCACTGAGAGTACGCATGCGCATAGTCAGTGCTTATGGGATTGATGAATCTCACGGCAAGGCTTAGATATTGACCAGATTGGGTTTTTTTCTAACTAAAAAATAAAGAATCAACGGACTGATAGACAATAATGTTTGCTTCAAGTAATTTTCTCTATTACAAAGCATTTGTAATGGTATGACACACAAGAGATTAATGAATACTGATTTAAAAACGTAAAATTTAACTAGTTGTATTTCACCTATTTCTTTTCTTGTACATGTATTTCAATCATTAAATTATCATGGCTCAAGACGTGAACCTTGTTTTGCCTTGCCATGTATAGCCCACTCCCTCACGATGATTAGGCTAGGAAATAAAAATAAAGGTCTACATTTGTTTTTTCATGCTGTTATACCTGCCTCACAGCATGCTCCTTCCATTTCAATCACTCTAAGCACTGGTTTTCAGATATGTATAGAGATAACCAATGCTGTGTTAAACACGACAATCAACACAGTCCATGGTCTAAAGTGAAATCTGAGTCCGACAGGGATGTATTCTATTATCATTTTTTTTTTTTTGTCATCGATTGGGTTGTGAAACAAGCAACTAAAGACCAGCCTTGTGAAATAACGGGATTTTAACAGAAGACTAGAGTAGCCTACATTGATTTTGCTTATGACATTGCTTTGCTTTCACACTCTTACAAGGACACCCAGGAGAAAACATATAAAGTAGAAAGAGCAGCGAAGTCTGTTGGACTAAAGATAAATCAATCTAAAACTATAATCCTGAAAATGAAAGCCAGAATAAAAACACCCGAGAATGAAAAGGACATGAGAGAATTAAATAAGTTCAAATACCTTGGCAGCAAAGTAACAGCAAGAAGTGACATGGGAAAAGAAATAGTGACAAGAATAACATCAGCCGCTTCAGCATTCCAGAAGACGAGGCCTATTTGGAAATGCAAAAGCTACTCAGTCAAAGCGAAATTGAAATCATACAATTCCATTGTTCGCTCAGTCTTACTGTATGCAGCTGAATAGTGGAGAACCAATAAGAGAATAGAGAGCAAATTGAAAGTATTTGAAGGAAAATGTCTAAGAAGAATAACTCACATAAAATGGGAGGATATAATTTCCAATGAGAGACTGCAACAAAAACCGGAATAAATAACATGGTGTCAAAAGTTTTCAAGAGAAGATGGAAGTGGATATGTCATCTGCTCAGAATGAAAAGTACGAGACACCCAGTCATAGCCTTAACATGAACACCTCATGGCCCAAGAAGGACAGAAAGACCAACAGGAACATGGCAAAGGACAGCAGAAGAAAAAACGCAAGGAAATAGGAAAGTCATGAACAAAATCAGACGAAAGATCCAAGATAGAGTTTGTTGGCGCCTTACGCTCCTCCAAGAATCCATGAGAAAGAGAGAAAAGCACACCGAAGTACATTAAGTGTATTATAAAGTGGACGTGTTTAAGTCCAGTGTGCTCAAAATCAGCCTCCACATCTGTCTCTGTGCGTTCCTGTCAATACACATGTAGTTATTGATAGTGTTATGCATTCCAATATAATGTATTATATGTGTGTCTAATCTTATAACATAGGCTAGCTGCAGCGTGAAACCTCTTAGGGATTTTTGAAAAAGCTGATGGATTTGGTCCATTTCCAAATTTGTTAATTTGTGAGAAAGAAATCTGCGTGAAAATGAAGTATCAGTGTTTGTGTCTGTTATTGTTAAATTTATATTGATTCTTTTGTGTTCTCCTATGTAACCATGCTCCCATTACTCAAGAGTTCTGGTTCCAATTTTATGATTTGAAAAACAAAATATCAATGAGCTCAGGTAGTTTGAAGTTAAAATGGTAATTTATAACGACCATATTTGTACTCCACCCCAACTAATTCAGCCTTCGTCTGTGTAATCCATTCAAGTATGGTATTTCATTATATGCGACGAAATAATGTTGGGAAAGAGGAGGATGGGTTGGTTGAATTGGTGTGGATGTGTTTTTTTGTAGTCGTTGCTTTGTTCTCTTGCTTTGTTCTCTCTCTCTCTCTCTCTCTCTCTCTCTCTCTCTCTCTCTCTCTCTCTCTCTCTCTCTCTCTCTCTCTCTCTCTCTCTCTCTCTCTCTCTCTCTCTCTCTCTCTCTCCCCTCTATCTCTCTCTCTCTCTCTTTCTCTCCCTCTCTGTCTTTCCCTCCCTCCCTCTTTCTCTCATCTCCGCTATTATACACTGACACCCATTGGTGCACCCCCACGATCAGAAATTCACCATTTTTTCTAGAAGTGTCCATTATAGTTGATTCATGCTTGTTGTTGGTGTTTCTTCTGTGTACACGGTATGTGTAATTATTAGTTACAAAGCGGGCTGTACATTTCTGCACGTTCTCACATTCGTTTTATGTAGAACCTAGGTCTGTTGGTGTGAATCGCATACATAGCAACCATGATCTAAGAATGGTTTTACTAAAGACATAAATTTGGCAATGACATATTTAAAGCAATTGTGAAGATTTCTTGTAAGGAAAACTAAGAGGTGATTTGCTGTTCTGCACAGTATTCTATCTTGTTCTTTCTCATACACGTTATTGTCCATAATTTTATCCCAGGTATTTTGTACTGCCCTTTATTTTTAGTTTAAGGTTATATGTAATAGCGTGAGTTTGCTTTGTTTGTTTTCTTTTTGCATGTTTTTAGCATTTATCTGAATATAACTCCATTGTCCACTTTTTATCCCATTCTTCGAGAGTATTAAGGTAATTTTGTAATATTTTGCTATCTTCCATGTTACATATTGTATATATATTTATCTATACAATAGAGTATTATCGTCAAAAGGTCTTAAATTGGTCAATACCATTCATAACGTATATTAATTAGTATGAAGAAAAAGAAGTCCAAGATGGTTTCTTGGAGAACACTTGAAAGTACTGGCTTGATACTAGCTTCAGCACCTTCAGCAAGTAAATACTTTTTGTGTTCGTTAAAATAAAATAAAGAATCCTATCCATTTTATGATCCATTCAAGAAGACAAATTTTAACAGCACAGCCATTCACTTTCCATGCAGTTGTATCAGAACATGTAATCCATTATGGTCCTCTTTGGCAAAATATTTTGATAAACCCAGGAGGATATAATCTGAACCAGGACTGATTCTTCACATTGGGATGAAAATGTATAATAATGTGAACCCATAGAAATGGGTGTACTACCTGAATGAGTTTGCTAAACATGTTGACACAATAATGTAATAAGATATTACGCAGTATAATATTAAGACATTTTCTAGGGTAGAAAATGTGAGGTTTAGCCAGTTATTGGTTATAATGTAATTTAGCCGTTTTTGATAAATTTGCGACAGATTTTGTAGGCTTTCTTCCGGTGAACGCCATCTTGATATTTCTTAGGTCAACAATAAACCTATGAAATTATCAGAGTGACTGTCAAAATCCATCTTCATCCCCTCTAGTCAGGGACTCCCTCGATTGCATCGACATGAGTCAAGCAGTACCATATCTGGGGGAGTAAAATAAGCCTCATATCTAAAGCTGAAATTCGATATGAGGGTACTTTGTATACTATCGATCCTAAGGAGGCAACTGTAGCCCTTGCTAAAGGTAGGATATACGGATCGATCTCAAATGGAACAAGCACTAACGTTTAATTTAGTAATACCCTGTGCACACTTATGTCTGACAGAATTGTTATTGCGATAAGATTAAGCATTCACGAGTTCACGTTTTATCCTGCAACATTTACTTTATCCATGCTTTTTGGCCTCTCTCTAGTGTAGACTAGACCAGGTCCGTCCATAAAATAATCTCAAATTCCTTTAAAATACTATCAACATTTACTCCTCCCCCACCCAATGAAACGATTTTCGTTGAGGGGACTATCCAAGGGACATAACGGTGATATTAAATCGTTGCAATGTTTCTAATGTATCGTGGTCAGCATTCGTTCAACTCGCTGAAAAAAAAGTTCTCGCTCACCGACTGACCAGAATGTGAGTGTACCATGATTCCTTTGCCCTCTTCTCTCGCTCTCTTACACTAGCTTCTGTGACTGAGTCTGGTATAACCACTGTACCCGTGAAGTGTGACCACTCTCTCGCCACTGAATATCAGGCTCCAAGAGATCTAGATCTACAATGTTTTGTGGTTCCTTTTCCTCTTAACCCTGGTGAGGCTATTACTGGTAAAGGTTGACTCAGACTCTGTTCTGAAGTTCAGCGGTACGCCGGGATTTATTATTTGCCTGCTACAAACCTCTCAGCGATGTCTGGCATTTGCCGGGAAGGAAGGACAGATCAAGAGAGGCCTGGGTAGGACTTCCATGATCGGGCTACCGTTTTTTTTCCACTGGTGACTTTAATTCAATGTAAAGTAAAGATAATACTTATCAAATCATCTTTACGTACATCTAGATCTAGATCTATTATTCTAGCATATTTGAATGGAGGGAAATCATTTTTAGACAATAATCCATAAAGAAATACTGAGTTGAACCTAGAGCCAGAGTGGCCATCTTCTTTCTTTCTCACTGGTTTCACTGTCGCCAACATAAAGTTTAGGATTTGTTCCCTGCTTCAACTCTGACGAGACTGCCCAGCAACAGGAAACATCTAGCAACACAGCTCTTGCTATGCGTTTTCCTGGCGAGCTATGCCTTGATCCGGTCCCTTGTCATTGTCACATTTGAACTGCTCGTGTTCTTGAATAAGTGTTCAGTCCTATCTGTTGTCGCTATAGTGTCACATGATCTCTGATTGACCCACATTGAAGGGACTCCTCCCACTACCTCTTTATTTTTCTTTCTTTATCCCCAAAAAAACCAAGCCCCAACTTTTTATAAAATAAACCCTCTTTATGTCCTTTGGGTGGTACCTCGACTATGAAAGTCCTTTCCAGGCCTGAATATTCCCCCATGTTGTTAGCCTCTTACTGCTCATCCTCTTTAAAAATAACAATCCCTGGAAACAGGAAAAAGGACGCGTTCAGGCTTAAAAGCGTATGTCCAAAAGGCCTTCAGTTGAGTCTATTTCTAAAGGGATGTGTCTATCATATTTGCCTTGGACAACTAGTAGTAACGATGCTTACAGCTTATTGCTTCCCATTGTTCAAGCTGGCCAAACCCTGCGGTGGGTAACAACGAACAGGTCATCCGACCAGATTAGCTTGGCAAAGGGGGGGCTGGACTGGTGAGTTTTGGACCAAAAGGTTGATTTTCTGTTTGCAAATTTGGGTAGAGCGATCATTTATCTACAAGTTCATGGCAGAAAAATGTCCGTATGACGTATTATTTTTTTTGCACAAATTATTTTGTAGGGAGGGTAGGTAAAAACAATATAAAATTTTGCCGTAAATTACCCTAACACTGACTGAGAAGATGGCAGTAAAAACCCTTTCTGCCGACACCGATTGCCGCTTCGGCCCATCGCTATGTTATATAAGACGCGTTGTGTGTATGTAAACACACACGCAAGCATAGAGATATGAGGGGAAAAAATAAAGCTGGTGAAATCGACGTCTGTTTTAACAACAGTGCACATCTAAACCTAGAGTTATAATCCTCTTTACATTAATGACAAACTGTTGAAAGAGTAAGGGGCTGCTACAACAAGGGAAACCCGTCTGAAGCTTTTGTTTTGTTTATTTTCTTTGATTTTTTACTTGTAGTTTTTCCACACTAAAATTCTGTCTCCTCCGCGATTTACCGATTTTGTATTATATATGACACACAGGTTCCTCTTGTCAATGTTAATAGAATGACGTCAGATTTTAAAAATACATTGTAAACTTTTTGAGAATTTTTTGTTGTTATTAAAATGCCATTTTTGTAACATTCACGATATATAGATCTAGTATTTTTTTAAAAAAAATCCGAACTATTTAAAAAAAAAAACGACATCACTCTAGGTATTGAATGGAAAAGACTGATCTGCACAGGTTTTGAGTGATTTAATTCATAACTAAGGGAGGAGATAGATTTTGAAAATTGAATCAAAATCCAAGATTGCAGCCGTTTCTATGGCAACCAAGGACACAACAAACTTTTCAATGATATAGGGTGACTGTATTTTGACAGTAACTCTTGTACATACTAAAAAGCAAAAAATCACTTCAGGTGATCCCCCGTGCACTTCCCATGCCAACGACGGCGGCCCTATATGTAGGGCCTGCGCTTCCCGAGGCGGACGGCAACACACCCTATATTTAGGGCCGTTGCTTTCCTTGTGTTAATGGTCGGGATCTAAGTTCTGTGTCAAGAACAAATTCTAGCTGTCAACTTAAGATTGTAATGATGAATTCCTTCCTAGTAATATCAGGAAGGTTGAGATGGATGGCACTGCATGATGCTGTTATTGTAAGTGTGAGATTAAATACAGTACAGGAGTTGTTCGGTGTCTGAAAGTTTCTAAGAACAAATTCTGGCTGCAACTTAAGATTGTAATGATGAATTCTTTTCTATTAATATCAGGAAGGTTGAGAAAGATGACATTGCATGATGCTGTTATTGTAAGCTTGAGATTAAATACTGTACAGGAGGTGTTCAGTGTCTGAAAGTTTCACATTTCAGAGACTTTTGGGTCATTTTTTCATTTGCCATTTACATCCCTGCAATAATAGTAATAGTATTATTTTACCCCTTACTGATTCTGATTCCCAGTTTTACTTTAATGATGAATTCCTTTGTCTTCATGAGGGTTGAAACAACAAAATGTCCCACTCTTATTATTCCAAGTTTCCGATTAAGTCTGTCATCTCTCATTTATTACTCCCACTTTCACCGATAGCACCACCGCCGCAAATTTCCTGCTTATTGTGCCGATGGTCAGCAGTCCCTAGTTCAGAGACTTTAGGAAGGCCTGTTGCCATTTATCCCTGCAATAGTAATAGTGTTATTTTACCCCCTTACTGATTCTGATTCCCATTTTTTCTTCATTTATTCCCAGTTTTATTGAGGAGGGGGGCAAAACAAAATGTCCCACTCTTGTGATTCCAAGTTTCCGCAAGTCTGTCATCTCTCATTTATTACTCCCGCTAAGCACCATCACCGTGTATTTCCCACTATTGTGCCGATGGTCAGCAGTGCTAAAGTAGGAAGGCCTTGAAGTTGAAGGCCTGCTTGCTGGCCCAAGTCGTCTCCCTGTTATTACTCCCACTCTAGCACTGCCACAGTATATTTTTCTCTTCATTTACTATGGTCAGCGGTGCTAAAGTGAGGATAATAGTAGGACGGCGACTGGAGAGCACACGTGTTATAGTGGGAGGCCCTTCATAACACTGTCGCTGCGCTCTGTTGATCGACATTGCAAGGAGAACGAGATAGGGCTATTTGGACCATGCCCAGTAACAGCATAAACTGGGTTTGGAGGTGAAATCTTGACAGGGCTAAATGCGATAATCCTCACAAGGACACTAGCCTGTGTTACATCAAACAGATAAAGTGGTTTTGGTAGTCTCTCAGCTATATCTCGTAGAATTTTCGTGACACTTTCGTAAAAGTAAAAATGGATGTAGACTGGAACAGAATAGTCTAAAAAGTAGTACAAAGCTATCTTCTAGTGAAATGAGGTCCTATGTATCGATAACCATCTTTTAAAATACACTTAAACCCTCTCAAAATACGCGTTGACGAAGGAAAATGAATCGATGACTGGTTCATGCTTTGTGCACAATTGGGAAAATTGCATTGACGACTGCGTCATCACTCAGGGAGGAAAGAGTTGAGGAGTGTCCATTCAGCCAACATTGGCTTTTCGAGACATTGTTGGAAGTGGAAAATTTTCAGTTTGTTTTTCATTACTCTGGCATTGCTCGAGGCATCAAGTAGTCTTACCTTTAATGTTTTGATTGTAGGTGATCCTTTTAGCCCATCTATTCATAGCGTTTTGTTTTTATTTATAAAATTATGGCGTGGCATTTTCTATTTGCAGTGCGCTCGTTCGGGAACAGAAGATCGGCCAACGGATCGGCCACTCCCAGCTCGTAGTGAAGTGTTTGAATTCATCATTTTTAGAGGCCATGATATCAAAGACTTGCACGTCTGTGAGCCTCCCAAAAACATTGACAATGAGGGGGTGCCTAACGATCCGGCCATAGTGAAGGTATGAAGAGATTTCTTTCTATATAGAATTTATACAGGACACATGCTATGGCATCCAAAACTAAAAATTTAGAAAAGTGGTTGTAAAGAAATTGAATGAATAGTTAAGTTAATAGAGAAATGAGGTAGAAACATGATTTGATAGAATTTGAGTAAATTTGACAATGGAAGAGAGGCAGTTTACAGAATCAAGTGGTAAAGTGGTAGTGCATCATGCTTTTTTTATTTGTATCTCTGAATTTGTTTCTATTTTATAATTGTCAATTTCCTTAAGATAGTAACATTGTCTCAAATCAAAAAATGGCCAATGGATCTCAAAGCATTGTTTGGTTTTGTAAGGAGCAGTTCTTGACTGGAATTATTCAAGTCTTTTTGTTAATCCGATCAGCCAGAGAGCGACCAAAACACTGCGCACTTTGTAGGTAGCTACGTCACCTATTTTGGTTGTATTTTATTACGTCCAGAGAGCTTCCTAAAGGTCGTGAGAACCGTAATTATTTCCTGAGAACACTGGGTAGGTCGTGGGGAGAGGGTACTACGTCACTTACTTTGGTTGTATTTTATATTTAGGTTGATAAATTAGCACAAGATGCTGACATGTGCTTACTCAATCCCACCTAAGCCCCACTCCTGAATCTACCCCCTGTACCTGACACAGGGGAAATAACTCTTCCACAATTTTGACAAACTTTTTAAAAAATCACTACAGACAGGCACCCAGACATGATAAAAATATGAAATAAACTGCAAAAATTCCTAGAAGACTAAAGTTTTATTTACATATAAAAATAAGAGTTGAAAAAAAAGAATTACTTGCTAAAAAAAAATTTCAAACTGGCCAAAAGCGAAAAAAATCAAGAAAGACCACAAGAAGCCTTACAGGTAAGTCCAATTAGCACAATCTAGAGGAGGGAATCAATAATATAATAATACACGAAGTTCATAAACAGTCCAGGCCCCAGTCAATAAATCCAAGAATGAATAAATATAATATAATATCTAATATCCCCCACCTCATCAAAGTGAATAACCCTAGGCCTTTCTGCGTTGTTTAGATCATCCAACGTCGTCCATTCAAGATTATGATGTAGATCTACTTCTCCTTCACCGCTCTCCTCGTCCTCCTCATCCTCATCATCTTCGTCGTTCTCAACTTCGGCATCAATGTCCGATTCATCATCTTGACCAGGCATTGGTGGATCTACATTATCTTCATCTTCTTCATCTAAATTCAAAGTTAAAGGATTATAATCGTGACCGTGTAGGTCTCCGTTATCCATGTTGTAAAGCACGAGGTCGATTTTGGTAGAAAAAATTGCGTGTAAATTCAAGCGAGGATAGCTTCGCAATGAAGCAACGTAGAAATGAAAGGAAAAGCCCTAAAAATACCCGGATATGGCACCTACAACGGAAGTCTCGTGAAATTATAATTGAACGAAATTTCCGGTATTTATAAAGGTTTGAAATAGCGAAAGTGCTACGTCACCGGGCGATCTAGGTAGGCGCACGGCTCTAGCGAACGGGCGACTACGGGTGCTGTACGTGGGATTGAGTTAATATGCTTAGGAGCTCAGTTGTAAGAAAAGTAAGGCTCAGGGAGTCAAGAGTTCAACGGGTTAAAATAGGAGAAGTGTACTTCTGTATCAGTATCAGTACATCATTTTCAGCTAGCAGTGTCTTTTGTTAGCTGATTTCAATGTTGTAGTTTCTAAACCATAAAATTTCTTGTCAAAGGAATTTTGTTGGTTGCTGACAGTTTATTCAAATATTATTATAAAAAAACCACATTCAGTCGTCACCAAGGAATATTGCATTAAGTATGAAAAGGATACTCTTGACTCATCAAGAGTTTCTTTTTTAAAAAGAAAAAATCCTCACCATGGGCTGTCTTGCTTTTAATTCTAGACCCAAAATGTTCTTATGACCCTCTTGCAGTCATCCCAGACTCCTGGTTCTGGAGGGCCTGACTATCATGGACCACATTGTGCCAGCCAGTCGTATCAGCCATTTCCTCAGCAGATGTATTACAACCAAGGACCTGCGCCAGGATTTGCCTCCGTCCCACAGGGACAGCCAGGTGACTTAAATACTCTTATTTCTTTTGTCCTTTCATCTTTATTTCCTATGTATGGTTATAGTTATAGTCAGCAGTTTTCTCCTTATTGATACCTACATTTCGCCATTTTCTGTGTTTTAAATAGAATATTTTTTACCTCATTTTTTCAATTAACTTTTTGGTATTGTGTTCTTTATTTCTTCACACGGCAGTTTTATGTTTGTGGGTTTGGATGGGCTATCTACTTCTGTCTGTTTCCTTTTTGTTTCCTTTTTTAATTATCGAAAGTAAGATTTAATATAGAAAGTTAATGAAAATGTTGTAAGTCATGTATGAGTGTTATTAAATGCATGCTTACTTCTTTCTTTTTTTTTTTAGCAAATCTGAAATTCTAATACTTGTTTCTCTTCACCACTTACTTTTCCTTTCAACATATTTTGTTCATCTTTGTTATAAGTGATAGGACTAGTCATAAAACTTGTTGATGCTGAAGATAGTATGCCTGGTGGTAGTCATTTGAATATGTATTATGTAGGATCTCCAAGGGAACAGTCTCCTGCGCTTGGCCTTTCATCAGATCCTAATAGTCGGCCTCCAATCTCTGCCATTGGCACAAGACCTGTAACTGGTGAACATCATAATATTCCACTTTGCAATGCTATTTTCTTTTCTTTTTTTCATTTATGTGGGATGGACACCAAAGATGATTTTAATATAAGTATAATATTATAACCAATTTCATTAGAAGTTGGAAATTTGATTAAATTTCCCAAAACAGATCAGTCCTGCTTCCTTTACATATATTCTAGCCTCTGCTTTTACATGACTTTTGTTACTTGCCTTCAACGTTTGACACTTTTTAGTAGGCCTGGGCGGCGAGCCTCGAGGATTTCTCGATCGCTCATGATCATGGTTTACTGATCAGTTGTGATGCTCAAACAGTGATCACAGTCTTGTGGCATTGATCACTGATCATAGCATCGAGAAAATTCATGTCAATACCTTCATCACATCAGTCTCCGACTACATATATTCCCTCTTATCCCCATTTAAAGTGAAACCAAAAACAAGACTCTTCGATGCCTCCTAATTGAGATCAGCCCATCACATAGCGACACAAGACGAGGCAGGATAGGCCTTGTAGTTCAAATGTGTTACTATGACACGGGGGTGGGGGGGGGGTTGCGAGGGTGAAGAAACCTGCCACTGAGGCTTGTTCGTCAGTTGGGACGACAGGGGATGGAGAAAATGTGAAGGGGCTCTGCTAGGGTATCATTTCTATATATAAAAAGAGAAATAAAGACCCAACTGTAGGTACTTTCCTAGCCAGAGCCTCTAAGTCGGTAGTTGAACTGACGGTCGTAAGATTTACTGTACTAACAGTACTGATTTGTATTATTGACCTCTAAGTAGATATTCATAGAGGCCTTGGATGGACACATTCAATGACATTGTTTCCACACTTAATTTACTAGTTCCGCCCTGTGTGTCATTTGCTCTGATAAAGGGTATGGTTAAGGCCTGAAGTGGATCACTAGAATGAATGTAACTCATCTACTTTCTCTATGGAGAGGAAAGAAAAACAAACCAAAGAAAGAAAACAAATCCATCCCCCATGCCGTCAATCAAGGCTGACAGCATTGCCCGCCTTCGCTTTTTTGACCCAGATTCTTGTCTGGCAGTGATCATGTAGCATTTTTGCATCAATGTTGATTATGATCATATGTCTGGGTGCTCGATCACAGTCATCAAGGTCCTTGATTGTTCATTGATTATGATCAACCGCAAATCGATCAGTGCCCAGGTCTACTTTTCAGTGTTGACATATTAAAAGTCAAATTTTTTGTCTGTGCATGCAACATAATACAGTGGTCCCCGCCTACGAGGCCAGTCCTCAGACAACAAAATGCTGCCTCGTAGCTAACTGGTCCCTATTCGGGCGAATACTTACAGGATATGGGGGGGAGTAATCATTTCTTAACGTGTTTGGTCAGACCTCTAAGCCTACAGCTCAGACACAACAGAAGGGAGGAGGAAGAATGAAACAATGTACATTTCTATAACATTTTATTCCTCTCCTGTTTATTTTGATCACAACACTAGGTAGCCGTCACATCAAACAATGTCTAATTCAGTTTTAATAAGACCATATCGGTGAAAACATGCTTATAGTTCACTTCGGTTATGGCGGCGCCTATGATCTGGCCGAGATGTTCTAATAAAATTACAGTGACTGCTCTGCGCATGTAGCTGTTAATGCGGACCTTAGATGTCAATCGTCTCTGTCATCTAAGAGCTTGACACTGACTAGGAGTGGCTAGCAGTGATTCTAGCATTTTCTAGGCCTCCAACATGATGTCGATTTACATTGACATGCTCCAGCTAAAGAGAAACATTGCACTGCTGATCTGAATTTGAACTTTTGTTCTATTGCATTTAACAGACCGTTTGGCCCTCTGACAAAAGAAAAACTGGCCCTCTTGCCGGACTGAAGGTTTTCAAAACTATCGCTAGACATGATAATGGGGGGGGGGGGGGGGGGGCATTACCCGTAAAAAAAAATGCATCCCTCAGGCAGACTGGCCTCTCAGCGCCAGCTTCTGATGCGGAGACCACTGTGCTATTGTCATGATGAACTTCTTTGGAAGCAATTTTCAGAGTTGACATTTTGTTAAAGGAGGAAAACATCATAAAATAAAATGTAGGCCGAAATATGAATGAGTGAAGGCAAGTGCAGTGACATTATATAAAGCTCCAGTGTAGATTTGATAATTTAGGCCTTAAGTGTATCAGTTTCATAGCCTTGTGGAATCATTTAAAATTAATTTGCTCTGCTTCTGTTTTGGAAATATTGCATGTTGCTTATCAGCTTTCCTTGGTGGGTGAATTTGCACAATCATGTAAAATTAAGATTAATTTCCACCTTTCTGCTTATGTATATTGGCCTTTTTGTTTTATGTATTTTGTATTTCTGTGCACATGCATGAAGTGTGTTAGTTATGAGGAAAGTGTATAACCAGTTCATTGATAATCTGCTTTCATGCTCTTTGGATTTCACACACCGTCTGACTTATATCTGTATTTACTCTTCTAACATCATTTTGGAAAGCGTTTGCAGTTTACCATTAGATGTAAACGCTGGTTTATGCGCTAGTTTATGGAGGGTATAGTAGTCATAAATTGTTGAGAACAAAGCTTGTTCTTTCAAACTGTGAGAGTGAGGCTAATGATGGCAGATTTGATTGTTGGAAAGGTTTTGCAATGAAATTGTATGTGGAAGGGGTGGGGGTTTTGTTCAATTTGGGGTTGGGGTTTTTGTTGTTATAACCCCCCCGTTTTTTGTTTTGTTTGCTTTGCTTATTTACATTACTTATGGTTGCCTGTTGTTAAGAAACAATGGAGCATCATTCTGCACATCCATTAATGTTTTCCCCAGTCACTATGGCTCTGCCTTCCAACATACTCCATTGATATTGAAGGATTTGGGGTTTTTTTTCCTGCTCTTTACCTCAATAAAAGTTAAAATACAGCAATACTACAGGATTTATTTCTCTATTTTATCTTGTCTACATTGGTCTTTAAACATTCATTAAAGCATTTAAAAAATGTGAGCTTTTATCAAATTAATCTAGATCTACACCTTTAAACAAAGTTCTGTAGAAAACAATATAAAATTGTGCAATAAAGCGTTTTTATCATTGTTGTTTTGGTTACACTAGTTGCATTTTATTTATAAATCTTAATAAACTAAAAGCTTGGACTGCATTGATTCAAATTTTTCTTTAAAATCTTGTATCTACAATACAAATCACATGTTTTTGATACAAAAAATTTCAAATGATAATTTCTGTTGAAAAATAAAGAACAATTATTCGATTGATTTTTACATCTTGTTCAGATACATAGGATGAATAGATATTAATGCAATGCTTGGGTTGACCATTCAAACGGTCTATATGACTTTTTCAGCTATATAGCATTGATTCTCATGGATTGGCCACTTTCCTTTCTCCTTTGATTTGTCAGGCTCTCAAGGTTCTACACCCCTCCTAATCGTAAATCACCTACTTCAGACCAAGGTGTCCAAGTGCAGCCACGTGGTCTCGACAAGTCATCCCATGAAAGCCATCCAAAGCAAGCCCACAACAATCAGCACCCATCTCATCATCATCATCACCATCAACAACACCATCAACACCAACACCACCCCCATCATCCTCATCCGCAACATATTCAGCAACATCCCCAGCAACATCCCCAGCAACACCCCCAGCAACATCCTCATCAGCATCATCGTGAATTTCCTCGTGGTCAGGGTCTGCGACGTGGTGGAGGACAGCGGATGGACAACCGGGATCGAGCTGGTGACCCAAGAAGTATGTCTGCGTCTTTTTGCTCGTGGAAGCAGTGCCAATAGGGGTACGTCTTAGAAGCATGCAAAAAAGTACAAGAGCGGCCACGCCTGTGCCGCTAGTGTGGATCTTTTGTCGCACACTTTTCTGTCGTTCTTGGACAAGCATGCAAACATGGTCTAATATCATGATGCCTCTATTAACTATTTGGGTACCATTACATGGGATTATGTGTTGATCCTTGTCATTAAATAGTTGAATTATATACGGTGGGAGACATACAGGAGATAAAAAAGCATAATGGTACATAAATCATGCCAAGCAGCATAATGGTACATAAATCATGCCAAGCAGCACATGGCATGCATTTTACAATGTGGTTTCTTTTTTTATATTGTGCATATGAGATACAACACTCGTTTGCTCTCGAGTCGAAACGATCTCATTCTGTGTCCAGAAGTAAAAGTTACCAATGTGTTGATCCTTGTCATTGAATAGTTGAATTATATAAGGTGGGAGACATGCAGAAGATAAAGAAGCATAATGTCCCAATGGTACATAAATCATGCCAAGCAGCACAAGGCATATATTTTACGATGTGATTTCTTTTTTTTATTGTGCATATGAGATACAACACTCGCCTCTCGAGTCGAAACGATCTCATTCTGTGTCCAGAAGTTAACGACACACACCCTCCCCCCTAAAAAAAGAAAAGAAAAAAGAACATAACATTTGTTAGATTTATCATCACAAATTCTTTGAAACTTTATTCCTTTTCATTTGCTTCAGTACTGTTAAAAACATTTTATTTTCCTTTTATGTTTTGCAGGTCCACCAAAAAGTCTTCTTCGAGGGGGCCACGTGGTGCACCAAGGGGTCAGGGACATCGAGGGGGTCGTTCTTCTGAGCCCCTGAAATTTGACACCGATTTTGACTTTGAAACGTCCAACGCACAATTTGATAAGAGGACATTGAGAAGGAGCTGAAAAATCTTACTCTTGGTGGGTCTCTTTTCACAAATTAACATTACAGTACAAGGATTACTTTTTTTCTTTTCATTCTGCGCAGAATTCGATTTTTTTTTACTGTCCTGATTTATGGGATATTGTGCTGCTGCGGTATGGGAAAATAGCGACAATTTTGGGATCTTGGTTTGTCTTACTGATTAAACATTGAGTATATCTCAGGAAGTCATAAAAAATCAAGTCTCAAAGAAAGCACAACAAAGGAGTGTGGGGGAAGAGGATGTCGTGTTGATTTCAGTGACTTCTTCCTGAAGGCATCAATGTGTAAAGGGCACACAGTCTCTGCTGCTTGCTCTACGAGAAAAAATGACATGTTCTGTACATTGTCCTTAAAATTTGTGTCCACTAAATGCAAGACTCAGAGGTGTAAATCTTTCAGATTTTCTCTGATTTTAGATTATTTTAGGTTGTCTACTTTAAAACATATTTTTCTCTTAAATTTTTTCTTTCTTTTCCTTATACTTTTGTCTTCGCTGTTAAGAGTAGGTCGGGTGGTTTAGCACAACAGGATCATAAGTCATTAAATTCCCAACTCCGGGGGCCTTGGCCGGTTCCATACACGGAAGCATTCCATTTCACTTTCACAACAAACTACAATTTCCACACCTCCTTGAGGCTCTATTTCACGAGAAGATTTCAGACTAAAAATCATAATCGTCTTTATTTCCTTTCATATTTTTTGTCTGAAATCTACCAATGCATTTGTTGTGGAAAAAGATTGAGCTTAGCCTATCACTATCACTGTTGTGGTGCCTTGACTTCCCTCTTGCTATGCAGTCGCATTGTTCAGTTGTGTTTTGTGGTCGATGGTTTTTCATTTTTCATTCCAGGAAAATCGAAGTCATTTTGCATTTCCTATTGCGTTATTTGCAAATTTCATTATCTTATTTGTGGGTTATTGTGATTTAACCCATTCGTGTGCCTTGATGTGGTTACATTTTCAAGCTTCCCGTGTGCTTCTGATGGGTGGCATTAGGAAAAGGATTCTTCTCTCTCTGTCACTATTGTAGCAGTCCAGTCGACAAAATTGATGATAAAATGAAAACAAAGGCACTAAAACACGTAAAAACAGACAATTGAGCGAAACGATGAAATGTGTGTTTAAACAAGGGCAATACAATATCTAAAAATACCATCAATTACGGGCTTCTCGGAAAGTGACGTGTACACTAGGATCATAAATTTTAACGCCAGAAAAGAGGCGATAGAGCAATCAGCTTTCTATAAATAATAACGCTTAAAACAAGTAACAAAAATAGGTTTGCCACGCCAATCTGATTGTTGAAAGAGGAGGTGTTACCCACAGCCGGGTCTGGTCGGGTTGAACAATGTGAAGCAGTTAACGGGCGACCGGGTGGGGTCAAGCTAAACACTGCAGACTGTCTTAACATACAGCTGTTTTCTTTTGGTCGGGTTATATCTTAATGAGTTTAAGTCTAATCTAGAGCTAGATCTAGGATGTGACCGACAAAGCGATAAGATTAAGATCGATCTGCTTAAGTCATGAGTGAAGTAATCTAGATTCCAGAATTTATTAATGATAGCTTGACACAGCCTAGGCCATAGGTTTTGGCTACAAGGAATTCTCTGGTTATTAGATCAGTGCACAATCAGCTTGTTAACAGATTAAAACTATTTCTTGCTAAACGTTCTAGAGAAATTGAAATCTAATATATCTAGGCGATCTACTCTAGACCTAGATTTCTAGATTCTAGTCGGCTAGAGATCTTGAAAATAAGCGCACAAGTGGTTGATCTAGATTCTTCTAGATCTAGCTTTCCAGATCTATATTCTAAACAGACAGGTTTCTTTTATTATAGATCTGGATTGATCTAGATCTAAGTCTAATGACTAATGATTGTCTAGAGGCCTGAAACTATGAGAGATCAGTAGAACCTAATACAGTTTAGATATCTAGGTCTAGAATTTGTCGCATCCATTTTCTTTTGGATGCAGGGTTGCTAAACGTCCCGCATTTTTGCGGGACAGTCCCGCATTACAGTCGTCTGTCCTGCATACGCGTCGCCTGGTAAACTTTCAGCGAAAACCTACACTGTATAACTAACATTGCCATAATAATATTATTGTGACAATGCATCATACAGACGTACACTGAGGTATCTTTACAGCAATAGACTCATTATATACCTGCTATAATGTTATTACTAATTAGAATGCAAAACTTTATAATGGGAGCATCACCTCCTTGTAAAGCAAACGGCACCATCATTCACCTGTGTGTCTGTACGTGAGAAAGAGAGAGATAGTCTCTCTCTCTCTCTCTCTCTCTCTCTCTCTCTCTCTCTCTCTCTCTCTCTCTCTCTCTCTCTCTCTCTCTCTCTCTCTCTCTCTCTCTCTCTCTCTCTCTCTCTCTCTCTCTCTCTCTCTCTCTCTCTCTCTCTCTCTCTCTCTCTCTCTCTCTCTCTCTCTCTCTCTCTCTCTCTCTCTCTCTCTCTCTCTCTCTCTCTCTCTCTCTCTCTCTCTCTCTCTCTCTCTCTCTCTCTCTCTCTCTCTCTCTCTCTCTCTCTCTCTCTCTCTCTCTCTCTCTCTCTCTCTCTCTCTCTGATACAAGAACTAATATTAAATACACGACATCGCGATCAGTGCAGACGCATGTAGCATTGTGTTTGGGATATGCGGCCCTCAATAGTATTAATACTATTTTATAAGACTAATACTTTAGTAATATTGTATGTGGGCCTTCTACTACCACTCGGCTACTTGATTATTGATTTTTTTCCAAGGTTGCACGTGATAGCGTTATTCACATACTTTTGGTAAAAACTTGAGGGTTCGAGCCATGAATGAAAATGAAGTTTCCGTGATTTCACTAAGTAGGGAAGTAAAGTTCCTCTTAGGACATTGCGACCCATAACGCCGGAGCTTAAGCCACCTTACTATATGGATGCTCAAGCCGGGGTTTATCCCAACTTCTCCTGGACAGGCTGCTACTGCTAGTCTGACGCATATCTTAACTCCCAAGCTAGTGATTGTACCTATTTGCACCTGTGTTGAGGGGAAAGTGCATGTTTTGTACCTTCCCAAGGAACTCACTGTTGGAACTAGCTTTGCTGGGATTCGAACATGGACCTCGTGATCCTAAATCTGACAGCCTAACTACTTAGCCATTGACTCCCCCAAACCAATCAGGACCGTAAAGGGAGATTACTCACACAAAATCACAAACACCAATTTTTTTTATGTAAGTCGATTGTTTAGTCAAGATCCCTTGAACTTCGACCTACCGGCATTCCCTGTATTGAAGCAAATTACTCGCCATTGCTTTCAATGGAATCCATCACCACCCCTTCTGAAGGCTTACAAATCAGCTACAACTGTCGCTCTGGCTAACTCTGAAGCACTGTAGACCAAAAGTATTTGTTTAATTTTATTTAAAAACTATGAGAGGACATTTCGGTAAAGACTGATAAAATTATAGTGAAGTCTACTGCTAGTCATATAACTTTCTCCTTCAGTTTATACTGTAATTAATCTTTGGACATTGGAGGTGTGGCTGAATCAAGAATCATGGCTTATAGAAGTATATATGCTTTATTACATATTGGTGCTTTGAGTCTAATCTTAATTAGACTATAGATTGTTTGTCATTCATATTGATTTTGTATCCTTGGTATGTTTCTAGCTACTTCTAAAACTGAAATCCAGAGAAAAATCTAGAAATTTGTATTGAAATTTATACAAAGGTTAGTGATAGCGGTGTGGGAATGAGAGAATAACCTATTCTGCGCGCACAGCGTTCTATGAATTTATCAAATACATCGGTCAGTTTTACTGTCCCTCATTTCACCTCCCAGTGTCCCTCATTTTAACTTTTCAAACTTGGCAACCCTGGATGTGTTAGCTATTCTATTCTTTTACATATGAAACGGACAGGGTAGTTGAGTGGGCACTGCTGGAATGTCCTACTTCTTGTCTTTCCTTCTTTCACCTATCTTTCATCTTGCTATTTCTTCCTTCTTAATTCACTTTGAGATCACTGTTTATGGTGGACTAGGTATTTTTTTCATTCAAATCGAATCAATCACATGACATTGATATAAAAATTACTCTTCCTCCTATTTTTGTCTTTGATCAGGTGACAAGTCAATAAATGGAGACAAAGCAGAGGAAGACCCTGAAGTGGAAGAAGAAGAAGGTGAAGAGGATGAGGGAAGTGGCCAGGATGAACCTGTGTTTTATGACAAGAAAAAGTCATTTTTCGACAGTATTAGCTGTGAAGCAACTGAGCGAACAAAAGGGTGATTTTCAATTTCTTATCTCATCTTTAAAAATGTAGGCTATGCATAGCTTTGAACACTTTGTACCCGCCAGATTTGTTCAGTGTGATGATCCACTATGATCTGGTCATGGTTTTATCTTTTCTGGTGGCCAGATTTCAGTCGTGGTACAATGAAAGGGAATGAGAAGGGCCGTGTATTGTAAAAGCCAGGACCTTTACTTGGTTTCAGGAGATTATTATAATAATTTTTAAAAAAATTAAGTTGGGGGTAAAATAACTTCATGGGAATAATTCAGGTCTTGAGAGTTGCTTTATTTGGTCCATGTGGTGTTCGTCTTCACATGTTAAAGGAAAACACTTGTCATAAACTTCTTTTTTCATGCCCAGTGAAACAAGATGTTGATTTGTATTGCATTTTTTTCCTTTTCTTTATTATTTACTTTATTGATTTGTAATAGCCAACCGTTAAACTTCGCGTTTAGATCTAAGCAAGGGGTTTCAATTTTTGGGCTTAGCTAAGTGTCAGGTTGTAGAGATTTCAAACTGAGCAGTTGTAAAACAATAGTGACACTACATAAGAGCCTGGAAAATGGTGTCTGCGACCCTAGTGTTGATGGGCACACTTTTGGCCTTCTCACTCCCCTTTTTTAGTTTACTAGAGATGAAAGAAATATTCCAGAGATGCAATAACTTATCATTGCTTCTTTTTTTTTCCTTCAAGAGCTTGGGCATAACATGGTTCAAACTAACAATAGGGGCTTAACATGGTTCAAACTAACAATAGATGCAAAAGTATTCAAAAAGGGCATTTACGTTCTTTCTTTTTCACGTTGAATGAATTAATTTTAGCAATGAAATTTTTTGTAAGCAAATTTTTCATTTGTATTAATTTTTTCTCTCTCTCTTCTTCACTTTTTGTGTTATAGGCAAAGAACTACATGGAGGAAGAAGCATAGTTAAACAGTGAAACCTTTGGAATTTCTGAAAATTATAGACGCAATTACCGAGGTCGACACAATTGGCGTGGGGGCAACAGAGGGTGGTTGGAGGAGCGCGGGACGAGGTGGTGGCTTCAACAATAGAGAAGGAGGGTGGCTATTATGGTAAAGTGTGGTTTCTTAGCATTACTCATGGTCTGACGTAAGGTTATGGCGTGGGTACCCAAAAAAGTAGGGTGGTTTAAAACATTAAGTAATTTTTTATTTATTATTATTTTTTTCTTCATTCTTTTAACACAGTGTTCATAAGAGATCAAACTTTATATTGCCACCAATAAAAATCGCCTATATGTCATCAGTTTGAGTGGGGATAAGTGAAAGGGTGAAATTGAGAAACTACAAATCTTTTAAAACTTCACACAATACACCACTTCCATCAACAAAAAATGTTAAATAATGAAAACGTTGGAATACAATGAGCTGGTAAACTAATCAAAAACATTGATATCTATGCTGCTTCTGACGTGCAGTACCACAGTAGTAGTACAAGTTGTGTTAAAATATTGGAGAAAACAGGTCAAGTTGAAGGCATAAAAAATTAACCGCTTTACGTTGAGCTTGTTCCAGTAGGAAACGGAAGTAGAATAATGTGCCTAGCAAATGCTCCATATCACAATCACACATTCACAATCTTTTCTATAATTTTGGTCGACACCGTTGATCGCACATGTGCAAAAATATTGCTTCTTAATAACAGATTTCATTTCAATATTATATTTACTCCTTTGTTTTTTACATTGAATTACTTGGTTTTGTGGAATTTTTATTTAGAGCAACATTCAATCCAAATAAATATTTTCCCAAAGAGTTTTAAAAGAGTTAATTCTAGTTCGGTTTTTCACTTTTGGGGGGGGGAGTAAATGAAAACATTGACAGATTGATATAGATTACAATGATATTATTTCAAATCTTAAAGAGATGAAAATATTCAAATCTTTCTTCATCACTTACTTTAGATCATATGACTGTTTAATTTTGCACTTCCAGTTAAATTCATCTCCTAAATTTTTATTTACCTTCCTTTGTTTTTAAATATATTTTTGGTTTTCATTGCTTGATTGAAATGTTTTCATTTGTTCCAAATTTCTATCTTGACTCAAATAATTTCCATCTTGACTCAAATAGGTTCAAGAGGTAATGGCAGGCCATAGACGCCCTGCCTGGGATTACAATGACAGGAGGAGGATGGATGCGCCTGTAAGTTGATTTCACGGTAGATTGTCAAATCAGTGTTTGCTCTGAATGTGTGTTGGTTATTTTTAAATGTCCTTTGTTTTTCTTCTTTTTCTCAGTGTGTTGTCATGACAACAACACTTGAAGCTTTGCTAATAATTTAAGCAACTTTTCTTTGTCTGTTTTGTTGTTTAAAAAACAATTAGTTTATCTCGGGCTTAAACTTTTCCTTTTTTGTCTTCCACAGCAAGAGTAGGGAAGTTAAGTCATAGCCAGCCAAGAAGAGAGTCTAGCAAGTGAACAAATGGTCTTGGAATGATGGGCAAGCCCCAATGACTGAGATGAGATTACGGGTGGACCACGACTTTTACAAGGGGCTATATGTTTTTGAATTTTTGTTTAATGTTTGATATATAAGTTCCTGCCTAAAGAAATGAGCTTTTGTTGTGATTCATGCAAGGCAGCAAGTTTGTGTCTTTGATGAGGATGACTGTCACAAGTGTGAAAGCTGATGGTTCCACCCTTGGGTCAAGTTCTGGTAAATGACTGTCATGACTTGTTCACAGGAGGAAATATGATCATTACTTACATTTGGAGACCAGCTGCCTGAAGCAGCCAAAGTTCTAGTAAGTGCAGCTGGTTCTCAGTCAGACATTTATTATACATGAATATATTTATACGGCAAGGATGTGTTCACTTTCTTTGCATGTTCTTCTCCTGCCCTTTTTTTTTCTCTCTCGATCATACGTAATTGTACATCTTCTGAAGTATTTTGTTGTGTTTATTTGCCTTTGCCCTCGTCTTTATACAGGGAATCATGAATGTACGTCATCCCTGTTGGCTGACGGGAGGGAGTCCAGAGGGAAGTGGATTTTGTGATATATTTCTCTTTGCCTTGATACCTGAAGCAGTTAATTTAGTAAGTGTATCAAGGCAAAGTCCCGTTTGTATTTTTTAATTTTTTTGTTGTTGTTTCTTTTATGCATCAATAGGGCAATGCCCTGTAGTGATCATAGTTGGAAAGTTTCTTGCTTTGATAATTCTTTCTTATTCTTTTTTTTTCTTCTTCCTTTTTGCCAACTATTGGAATATCTTTTGTTTGTTTGTGTTATGAGCTACACTTGTAGAGTAGATTGTTTGTGTGTGGCTTTTTGGGGTACAATGTTGATGGTCTTCACTTTTAAAGATTTGTTTGTCATCCCGATCTTGTATTTGAGCCCAAAAACGACCTTTTTTTCTTCTTTGTTTTATCTCTTTAGTTAATCTGGTGTGATGGTCTAGTGTAAAGCTTTCCTTACGTGCTATTTTATAGTCGGTTAGATTTTCTCATTTTCTTTTAGGTTTTTTAACTTTTCCCCCTTTTTTTTCAAACAACACAATAGACAAGCTCCATTATGTTAGATGCACTACGCATTGGCATCACTAAATGCATCAGGGCTAAATTTATTGGTTGTGCTATAGTTACCGCCACTCTAGCGTCAAGGTGGATAATTGGACCGGTTCGGTTATGAGAATGCTAAACGGCTCTCAACAGAATGTTTTTTTTTAAAGTCACTGGATAGTATCACAGGGTTTGCTTAGTGTTATGGGTCTTAGGTAAGCTAAACACAGTCTGCTGCGTATTGGGCGAAGAGGAAGGGTGGTCAAATAATTTAGTTTACAACATACAAACACACTTAATGATTGTTTCCGTTGTGAAATGGGTAGCCTACAGAGAGACACAGGAACGGACCCTGGGACGCTAAATGACGACAGCTATGCTAGTTTCAGTAGTCACTCAGACATCATTTGTGCTTGGAAAAGGCAGAAATGTAGTCATGGGGAAAAAATTTTTTTAAGGAAGTATATAATAGGGCAGTGGCAGTATCCTTAGGCTTTGAGCTCACCCCAGTAGAGTGGTATTACCATACACATACATTGATGTTTTGGGCTTGTGACTGAAGATCTTCAGGCATTTCTTAATAATGATACAATAATTTAGGTTGATCATTTTTAGCTTGTTTTCTTTGATATTTAAGCTGTCTTAACTCAATTTAATTATCTAGTTGGCATCTTTTCACCAATCTCAATTCTCTTCCTCATGTCATGGCCCAATGGGTCTCAAATAAGTATAGATCGAAAAAATGCAAATCAAAGTTTCTTTTTGTTTTAAAGGTAATTTATAAGTTTGAAGTTCCAATCAATCCAATAAAGTGGTATTGTTCATTTGCTTGTGAAATTATTAACTTTTATTGGGGCAAAGCTTGCCTTACTCATTATTTCTGATCTCATACTATGAGTATTACCAAGAGTTCATAGTCATATTGTGTTTTATGGGTTTAATTTGGCTTTGTTTTTGTGGGATTCAGAAAGACAATTTGAATGGGGTCTTATTCATATGTAGGAGTTGTTAAATTCCTTCAAGATTTATTTCGAGGGGGGGGGGGGGGGGGGTGTTATGCTATTCATGATCATTGTGATGATGTGCATCTATTTGTATTTTATTTTTTTTTACTGCACAAGTGTGGGATCTGGGCTTCATTGAGGCAATATCACCAATGATAAAGGATTATGTCCCTTTTGTGGTGGAATCAATTGTGTTTTTCTAGTTTCATACTAAATGTCAAGCAATAGATTCAGTTTACTCTCTCTCCCAGTAATGTGTTTGTATTATTAGGATATCCTGTTTTTAAAGGCCTTTTCTTTTTCAGTCATTTTCAAATTTGTTTGTCTTGTGAGCATTTGAATTTGACAGAAACATCCGTTTTTGCTCGTTAAGTTACCAAAGTTCATGTAGGCCCCCAGAGGCGTATGATATAACAAGTGAACAAAACTCAGGAGAAGATTTGCTTTCTTGAAAATCTCTTCTCTCCAGATTACTTTTTTTTTGTCCCTGAGACTACGTTTTCCCCATGAGCTATTGAAATGTTTGAATTATTCAATGGAATGATGTATGTCATTTGTGTACGGCATTCTTCCGCTCCTCAAAAAGGAAAGAAGTTTAAAATGCTGTGTACTTCACATTATCAAGAGCAATATCACCATTGTTCTTTGTACTGAAATGAAAGTTATTATCACATGCACTCTCTAGCAGAGCTTCTCCATGCATCTCATACCAGTACTTGCTCTTGCTTTAAAAAAAAATCAATTTCGATGCTATGCAATATGCTATGAAGAGATAATGAACTGTTGTTTAAGAAATATTAGCTAAAACAGATATCTTCTTAGTTGTCCTTTACGAAAAATAGAATTCTCATGAAAGTACCACTTTTTACGCTATTGATATCAGTCATATCTAAACACACATCCAACATGCTTATAAGCATTTTTTCCCTCTTGTCTCATATTTTCAAACGCAATAAATACTAAATATGATGGGAAAATGGTGAAATACTCAACAACGTAAAATAGCTCATTAAATTGTCATCAAGCATCATCCATGATTCATCTTGATTAGATTTTGCAGCCGATGTTTCAATGGCCTGAGAGAGAAATTAGCATTGCAAACAATTCTTTTTTTTAGAGATTGAAGAAGGAATGGATTGCGATTGCCAGGATTTTTTCAGTATTTAACTGCTCCAATTGCCTTAGATTGATGATTGATAGAGAGGTGTTGAAAGAGAATATCTGTTGATAATGTAATTTATCTACTTAGGTCCATTGCTACATTATGGGTTTATAGCTTTTCCAAATACCCTTTACTATTCCTTCTTATTTTTTTAATGGATTCAACAAAGAAGCATTTGTTTTGAGCAGGGAATTCAGTAGAATTGATAAAATTTCCAGTAACGGGACAATTATCTATTTGTGTTAAGATTTAAAAGTGAACATCAAGAAGAAGAAGAACGATCTCTTCAACCTTTGTAAAAATCAACTTTCATTACCTAATTATGTTAGGCTTGTGTGCACGAAGGGCATTAAGGAAAGGAAATTTTGAACAAAAACTGATACAACTGCAACTTAAAAACTTTTTTTAATTAGGGAACTGTTTTTTCTCTTCTTACTTACTTAATGTAAAGGTAGCATTTTTTTTTTGTTTATTTTTTTTCCCAACCTGTATCTGCACTGACATTTGACATTGCTGCTGGAACTTGCAGCTTGTCAGAAAATTGACATAAATCCCAGAAAAATTGCGTGATTAAAATTGTGTGTAAATGTTAACACTTAGATATGCCTTTGTTTTTAATATTATCACTAGACACTTTTGTTGAGTGTTTCAGTCTCATGTTGTTTGTGACATAAGTAAAGTTCCTTCAAGGCCTCTTTAGAGCCTCTAGAGCGAGAGCTTATCCCCGGTTTCTATAGCGTGAAGCGGAAGAGGTGACAATAATCACCTCCTGGCCAGGGCTTGCTAGGCATTTGCACCTGGGTAAGTGGGGGAAATGCGTGTTACGTGTCTTTCCCAAGGAACAACGTCAGCCCTGGCTTTTGCTAGGATTCGAAACCTCAGGACCTCATGATCTCCCCGTCCGGCAGCTAACCGCTCGGCCACGGACAGCCAACATTTTGTGACAATGTGTTTGTTTATCAAAATTTTATAAAGCATCTTGTGATGAATTTGGTTGTCGTTTTAAGCTCTTTGTCAATTGTGGCTGGTCATTAAGTCTTGCTGATACAGTCATACTAGTAGTACTACACTAGTGATAGTCTTAGTCTTATCATTGACTTCTTTTTTTCATTCTTTTATTTGAGGGGTTGGCGGATCGTGCTGGAAGGTCCTACTTCTGTCCTTTTACTTTCTTCATTCTTTCACCTATCGCTAGGGCGGTTGGTGTTGCTGCTGTTGTCGGATCCCTACCTACGGTCTGCTGAAGGTCCTACTACTTCTGTACTTTCACTTTTCTTCATTCTTTCACACTATCGCAGGCGGGGGTTGGTGTGCGCTGTTGACGGTCCTACCTACGGTCCTATTCTATTCTTTCCTTCTTTCGTCATGCTATTTACCCTGAGATTTGAGTCGATTACCTACCACATCCACAACTAAGTTGATATCTGGGATTTTGGGTCCGACTTTTTAATTTTGTTGGACTGCCCCTGTAAACACTAAACAGCATAGGAATCTTGAATGTGCACAGTGTTGTGATCTGCTCATGAGACCTTTATTTTTATCTCCTGTCTCCCGATGGGACTAGGTGTTGATGCACCTACCTGGATCAAGGGGGTAGATTTTGCTGTAAAAAACTGGAATTTTTCAACTATTGGCGCGGTACGAACCCACCTACATTTTTGTTGAAAGGCCCGACACTTAGCCTCTGGACTACTAGGTCTCCCTCCTCACCCTAAAATCACTTGCAATAGGTGGACGGGGGGTAAATGAAAATGAATCAAATTTTCACCTATCTTTCACCTTACCTATTTTCTCTTAATTCACCCTTAGACATGGGCGGTTGGTAAGTGCTTCTATACTTGTGGCGGTGGTAGGTCCTACTTCTTTCCTTTCACAGTTTGACCTATCTTCCTCTTGTAAGAGAATATTGGTGGTTGCTGCTGGGGGGGGACTACATTCCCTTCACTTGAGTCTTTATCATCGGTAGTTCCTCTTTAAATATCAAATGGAACAAGCAAGCAAAACGCCCTGAGATCATTGCATGTATTTAGAAAATGAAAATGCGAAAGCTTAGTTAGTTGAAGTTGTCCTAATCACAATCACTAATCGCAGACGGCTTTGGACACATTGTTTTAAAGTGGGGAAGTCGAGAGAGAGAGAGAGAGAATTGACTCAAACATCGTTAAAGGGAATGCAATGTAATGTTAAAGTATACTATTTACAAAAAATAGAGGGAAAGTTAAATCTGAGAAAGCAATATACAATCAACCTCGTAATACCGCAACTTGTGCCAGTGGTAACTTGGCGTTATAAAGTATAAAGGGAATGGCGTTATGACGATAACGCCCTTTTTTGTCAATAATTACAATTGAATGAGGGAGAATCCTCAATGTTTGACTAATCAATTAGAAGAACAAAAAACTACTATCACTATCTCCTGACAAGACAATCCGCAGGCTTATTGCATGTGAAAAGATTATCTATTATATATTATTATACATTTATATGTATAGTAATGGGTGGGTCGTCCGATTCTTATAAAGACTAAAATCGGCTTAGAAGAACTATAATACTATTAATACTTTAATAGAGTATAGAGTCATGTGCGTTTTTGTAGTGCTGAGATCTGAGAAAGACCACCAACGCTATACCTATACCTGTTCTGTCGAGTACATTAAGGTAAAGGAAGTTGAATATTATAATAGTAACTATAGTAATAGATAGTTAGGAAAAGTGTGAAGATTTTTGTTTTTAATGACAGTGTCGTGTTCAACGTCGAACTTAGCATATATTTGATACCACAAGATTAAGAAAAGAGTAGGTCTAATTTGTCCTCATGTTTTATTTTAGGATTTAGCAATTGATCTACTTCTTCCTTTCCTTCTTTCACTTATCTTTTACTTTGATTTTCCTTTGAAATCACCTACACCCCCACCTCTCTCCTCTCTCTCTCTCTCTCTCTCTCTCTCTCTCTCATCTCTCATCTCTCTCACTCTCTCTCTCTCTGTCTCTCCCTCTCCCTCTCTCTCTCTCTCTCTCTCTCTCCCTCTCTCTCTCTCTCCTCTCTCCTCCTCCTCTCCTCCCTTCTCTCCGCCCCCCCTCCTCTGTGTCTCTCTCTTGTATGTCTGTCTCTGTCTGTCTCGCTGCGTCTCTCTCCATCTCTCCCAGTCTCTCCTCCCTCTCTCTCTCTCTCTCATCTCTCTCGCTCACTCTCTCTCGTCTCTCTCTCTCCTCCTCTCTCTCCTCTCTCTCTCTCTCTCTCTCCTCTCTCCCCCCCTCTCTCTCTCCTACTCTCTTCCTCCTCTCTCCCCCTCTCTCATCTCTCTCTCTCTCTCTCTCCCTCTCTCCTCTCTCTCATCTCTTCTCTCTGTCTCTGTCTTCTCCCTCTCTCTCTCTCCTCTCTCTCCTCTCTCCTCTCTCTCCCACTCCCCCTCTCCCTCTCCCTCTCTCGCTCTGCTCTCTCTCTTCTCTCTCTTTCATGTGTCACTCTCTCTGTCTCTCTCTCTGTCTCTCTGTCTCTCTCCCTCCCTCTCTCCTCTCTCTCTCTCTCTCTCACTCTCATCTCTCTCTCTCTCTCTCTCTCCTCCTCCTCTCTCTCTCTCTCATCTCTCTCTCCTCT